>JBAMBP010003250.1:0-11313 GCA_037044515.1 Phortica magna | reverse complement strand
AGCATAGTTTTACTTTCTGCATTCCGTTTCCGCAACAAGAACAACCACGCTGGCTTCCTTACTCCAAATATTACAACAACTTATGTTGTTGTAATTTTCGGCACAAGTACTCGGTGTTAGCCTCAACACTTTGTTGCTGCGCGGTAATCACCCTCGCAACGTAACTTAATCGAGTGCGGCCGCTAATCAACGTCGATGACTTATATGCTGTCGATTAACTATGTTGACATCTCAATATGTGTGTGAATTTACCTACAATTCGCGTCCTCACAGTTGATTATGTATTTTTTCGGGGAAGAATTAGCGCCGTAGAAACCAGGCGTCCACTTACAAAACTGCATGCTGCTCCGGTGTACACGGTAGCCACCATGGAAGTACATAAGACCAGCACCATTTTACTCCCTCGACCTTCACTCTGTCTGTGCGGCGCTATTACCAAAGAGAACCTGTGAGGCCTTCTACCCCTCACCATCTTTCTGTGCGAGGCGCGGATTAGATATCGAATTATCTTCCACTTCCAGCTGCTCATTTATGGAGGGCAGCATTATTCGCCGACGCTGTTGCTCTGTAACACCAAGTTTCCAGCCTGCGCTTCGCTCCTGGCCGAAAGGAGTCCAAGGAGCCACAGTTTATTGAGTAGTTCTTCTGGGAAGAACAAGCGCCGTAGGAACCAGTCGACCACTTACAAAACTGCATGCTGCTCCGGTGTCCTCTGTAGAAACCATGGAACTACCCCAGCACCGTTTTAATCCCACTACCACAATTCAGTGTGAGCGGAATTATTACAAAAGAGAACCTTGTAGGTCCCCCTTCTACTTACCTTCGTTTTGTGCGTGGCGCGGCTTAGAAATCGAACTCTATTCCAGTTCCAGTTGTTTCTTTATGGAGGGCAGCAAAATCCCCCGTCTCTGCTACTCCGTAACACCAAGCTTCCAGTACTCACTTCTCTCCTGGCCGAAAGGCGTCCAAGGAAGAGCCACAGTTCATTGAGTAGTTCTTCAGGGAGGAGCTAGCGCTGTAGAAATTAGGCGTTCACTTACAAAACTGCTGTGTGCTGCTCTGGTTTCTACGGTTGACTCCATGGGAGTTATCCCGATAAGCACCGTTACAATTTCTCTGCCATCACTCCGTCTGATCGGCGCTATTACGTAAAAGAACCCTATAAGTCCTTCCACATCTCACCATCTTTCTGTGCGTGCTGCGACTTAGATATCGAACCCTCTTCCATATCCAGCTGCTTCTTTATGGTGGGCAGCAAGATTCCCCGTCTCTGCTGCTTTGTAACACATAGTTCCCAGTCTTTGCTGCCCTTCTGGCCGAGAGGAGTTAAAGGAAGAGCCACAATTGATTGAGTTGTTCTTCAGGGAGGAACTCTCGCCGTAGAAACCAGGCAGCTTTTTATATCGAATTCTCTTCCACTTCCAGCTGCTCCTAAATTGATGGTAACAACATCCCCCGTCTCTGCCGCTCTGTAACACATAGCTCCCAGCCTTTGCTTCTCTTCTAGCCGAAAGGCGTCCAAGGAAGAGCCTTAGTTAATTGAGAAGTTCTTCAGGGAGAAACTAGCGCCGTAGAAACCAGGCGTCCACTTACAAAACTGCTTGCTGCTCTGGTTTTCACGGTTGACTCCATGGGAGTTATGCCGATAAGCAGTGTTACAATTTCTATGCCATCACTCTGTCTGAACGGCGCTATTACGTAAAAGAACACTATAAGTCTTCCCACCCCTCACCATCTTCCTGAGCGTGGTGCGGCTTAGATATCGAACCCTTTTCCATATCCAGCTGCTTCTTTATGGAGGGCAGCAAGATTCCCCGTCTATGCTGCCTTGTAACACATAGCTCCCAGCCTTTGCTTCTCTCCTGGCCAAAAGGCGTCCAAGGAAGAGCCACAGTTAATTGAGTAGTTCTTTAGGGAGGAACTAGCGCCATAGAAACCAGGCAGCAACTTATATCGAATTCTCTTCCACTTCCAGCTGCTTCTTAATAGACGGCAGCAACATCCCCCGTCTCTGCTACACTGTAACACAAAGTTCCCAGCCTACGTATCCTTTATGACGAAAGGAGTCCAAGGAAGTGCCACAAATGATTGAATAGTTCTTCAGGGAGAATATATCGCCGTAGAAACCAGGTGACCAAGTGGTCAGTGGGACAAAACTGCTTGCTGCTCCACGGTCCACGGTAGCAACCATGGAAGTACCCCAGACCATCACTGTTTTAATCCCTGTACCACCACTCTGTCTGAGTGGCGCTATTACCAAGGAGGGCCGTGTGAGTCCTCACACCTCTAGCCATCTTTCCTTGCGCGGCGTGGCTTAGATATAGAACTCTATTCAATTTCCATCTGTTCTTTTATAGGCGCGTCGTAGATATCGAGCTGTCTTCCACTTCAAGCTGCTCTTTTATGGAGGGCAGCATCATCCCCGTGTCGGTTGCTCTGTAACGCCAAGTTTCTAGCTGACGCTTCCCTCCTAACCGAAAGGAGTCCAAGGAAGAGCCACAGTTGATTGAGTAGTTCTTTAAGGAGGAACTAGCACCGAAGAAAGTATACATCCACTTAAAAAACTATATGCTGCTCCGGTGTCCATCGTAGCCGCCATGGGAGTACCCAAGACCAGCAATGTAACAATGCCTCTGCCACCACTCTGTCTGAGCGGCGTTTATTTTAAAGTAGACCTTGTGAGTCGTCCCACCCCTCACCAAAATTATGTGCGCTGCGCGGCTTCGATATCGAACTCTCTTCCACTTCCACCTGCTCCTTTATGTAAGGCAGCAACATTCCCCGTCTCTGCTGTTCTGAAACTCTAAGTATCCAGCTTTTGTTTCCCTCCTGGCCAAAAGGAGTCCAAGGAAAGCCACAGTTGATTGTGTATTTCTTCGGGGAAGAATAAGCGCCGCACAAACCAGTCGTCCAATTACAAAACTGCATGCTTCTCTGGAGTCCACGGTAGTCTTCATGGGAGTACCACTGACCAGTATTACAAAATTGGACCCTATGGATATGTTCCTTAATGGAGGCCAGCTCCGGTGTCACGGTTGCTACCATGGGAGCACCCCAGACCAGCACCACCACTCTGTCTTAGCGTCGCAATTACCAAAGAGAACCCTGTGAATCCTACCACCCCTCCCACTTCTCACCGTCTTTCTGTGCGCGGCCCGGCTCCTTTATGGTGGATAGCAACATTCACCGTCTCTGCTGTTGTGTAACACTAAGTTTCCAACCTTCGCTTCCCTCGTGGCCGAAAGGTGTCCAAGCAAGAGCCACACTTGATTGCTGTTCCGGTGTCTACGGTAGCCACAATGGAAGTACCCCGACCGGCACAGTTTTAATCCCTCTATCACAACTCTCTCTGAGCGACACTATTAACAAAGAGAACCCTGTTAGTCCTCCTAACCCTCAACATCCTTCTGTGCGTGATTCGGTTTAGATCTCGAACTCTCTTCCATTAGAAGGTGCTTCTTTATGGAGGGCAGCAACAGTCCCCGTCTCTGCTGCTCTGTTACACGTAGTACGCAGCCATTGCATCTTTACTCGCCGAAAGGAGTCCAAGGAGAGCCGCAGTTGATTTTGTATTTCTTCGGGGAAGAATTAGCACCGTAGAAATCAAGCGACCACTTACAAAACTGCGTGCTGCTCCGCTATCCACGATCGCCACCATGATAGTACCCCAGAAAAGCACCACCACTTTGGCTGAGCTGCGCTATAACCAAAGAGAACCCTGTGAGTCCTCCCTCCCTTCACATTCTTTCTGTGCGTGGTGCGGCTTAGATATCGAACTGTCTTCCATTTCCACCTGCTCCTTTATAAGGCAGCCACATTCCACGTATCTGATTCACCGTAACACTAAGCTGCCAGTCTTCGCTTCCCTCCTGGCCGAAGGGCGTCTAAGGAAGAGCAACGGTTGATTGAGTCGTTCTTCAGGGAGAATTTAGCGCCGTAGAAACCAGGCGTCCATTTACAAAACTGCTTGCTGCTCCGGTGTCCGCGGTAGCCACCATAATAGTTTCCCAGTCCAGCACCGTTTTAATCCTTATTCCTTCTCTCTGTCTGAGCAGCACTATTACCAATGAGAAAGCTGTGAGTCCTCCCACCCCTCACCTTCTTTCTGTAAACGGCCCGGCTTACATATCGAACTCTCTTCTAGTTCCAGCTGCTCATTTATGGAGGGCAGCATTATTCTCCGTGTCTGCTGCGTTGTTACTCATAGTTCCCAGCCTTGACTTCCGTTCTAGCCGAAAGGAGTCCAAGGTAGAGCCACAGTTGATTGAGTAGTTCTTTAGGAAGGATCTAGCGCCGTAGAAAGCAGGCGGCCACTAACGAAACTGCGTGCTGCTCAGACAAATGATTGAGTACTTCTTCAGTGACGAACAAGCGCCGAAGAAACCAGGCGTCCACTGACAAAAGTGCGTGCTGCTCCGGTGTCCACGGTAGCCACCATAGTAGTTTCCCAGTCCAGCACCGTTTTAATCCTTCTTCCTTCACTCTGTCTGAACAGCGCTATTACCAAAGAGAACCCTGTAAATCCTCCCACCCTTTACCATCTTTCTGTGCGTGGTGCGGCATAGATATCGAGCTATCTTCCACTTCCAGTTGCTCCTTTATGGAGGGTAGCAACATCCCCCATCTCTGATTCACCGTAACACCAAGCTGCCAGTCTTCGCCTCCCTCCTGACCGAAAGGAGTCCAAGGAAGAGCCACAGTCGAATAAATAATTTTTCAGGGAGGAGCAAGCGCCATAGTAACAAGGCGACCACTTACAAAACTAAGCGTTGCTTCGGTGTTGACAGTTGTTACCATGGGTGTACCCCCGACGAGCACCGTTTTAATAACTATGCCTCCACTCTGTCTGAGCGGTGCTATTACCAAAAAGGATCCTGTGAAACCTCCTACCCCCCCACCATCATTATTTGCGTGGCGCGGTTAAGATATCAAACTCTCTACCACTTCCAGCTGCTCCTTAATGGAGGGAAGGAACATCCCACGTCTCTGCTGCTCAGCATTAACAAGCTTGCCACAGTTGATTGAGTAGTTCTTCATGGAGGAACTGGCACCGTAGAAACCAGGCGACCACTTGCTGCTCCGGTGTCCAAGGTAACTACCATGGGAGAACCCGAGACTAGCTTCACCATTCTGTCTGAGCGGTGCTATTGGCAGAGGGGACTCTGTTAGTTTTCCCACCCATCACCATCTTTCTGTATGTGGCGTGACTAAGATATCGATCGATTCCATGCTGATCGAAAGGATTCCTAGGAAGAGCCACAGTAGATTACGTAGTTCTTCAGGGTAAAACCAGCGACGTAGAAACCAGGCGTTAAATTACAAAACTGCGTACTGCTCCGGTGTTCACGGTAGCCACTATAGGAGTACCCCAGACCAGCATCGTCACAATACGTTTTAATCCCTTTACCAGCACTCTGTCTGAGCGGCGCTATTACCAACGAGGACCCTGTGAGTCATTCCACCCCTCTCCATCTTTCAACCAGGCGACCACATAGAAAATTACTTGCTGCTCCGGTGTTCACGGTAGCCACCATTGGATTACCCCAGACCGGCATAGTTACAATCCCTCTGCCACAACTCTGTCTCAGCGGCGCTATAGGCAAAGGGGACTCTGTTAGTTTTTCCACCACTCACCATCTGTATGTGGCGCGGCTTAGATATCAAACTCTCTTCGAATTCCAGCTGTTCCTTTATAGAGGGCAACAACATTCTCCATCTCTAATGTTCTGTAAAACCAAGTTTCCAGCATTCGATTCCATACTGATCGAAAGGAGTCCTATGAAGAGCCACGGTGGATTAGGTAGTTCTTCAGGATAAAACCAGTGACGTAGAAACCAAGCGTCAACTATCAAAATTGCGTGCTGTTCCGGTGTCCACGGTTACCACCATAGGAGTACCCCAGACCACCATCATTACAATCCCTCTACCACCACTCTGTCTGAGTGGCGCTATTACCAGGGAGGACCTTGTGAGTCCTCCCACCACAAGCCATCTTTCTGTACGCGGCATGGCTTAGATATAGAACTCTATTCAACTTCCTGGTGCTCTTTTATAGGCGCGTAGTAGATATCGAACTGTCTTCCACTTCCAGTTGCTCCTATATGAAGGGCAGCAACATCACCCGTCTCTGTTTCTCTTGAAACTCAGGATTCCAGCCAAGCTTTCCCTGCTGGGCAAAAAGGCGTCCAAGGAAGAGCCACAGTTGATTGAGTAGTTCTTCATGGAGAAATTATTGCCGTAGAAACCAGGCGACCACTTAAAAAACTGCTTGCTGCTGCGGTGTCCTGACCACCACCATTACAATCCCTCTACCACCACTCTGTCTGAGCGGCGCTATTACCAAGGAGGACACTGTGGGTCCACCCATCCCTAACCATCTTTATGTGCTCGGCGTGGCTTACATATCGAATTCTATTCAACTTCCACCTTCTCTTTCATAGAGTGCAGCAACACTGATCGTCTCTCATGCTCTCTAACACCAAGTTTCCTGCCTTGGCTTCAATTCTGGCCGAAAGGCGTCCAAGGAAGAGCCACTGTTGATTGAGTAGTTCTTCAGGGAAGAATTAACGGCGTAGAAACCAGTCGACGACCAACAAAACTGCGTGCTGCTCCGGTGTCCACCATGGGAGTACCTCAAACCAGCATTATTACAATAAGTCTACCACCCCTTTTACTGAGTGGTGCTTTTACCATCTTTCTGTGCGCGGCCCGGCATAGATATCGAACTGTCTTCTACTTCAGGTGCTCCTTTATGGTGGGTAGCAACATTCCCCGTCTCTGCTACTCTGTAACACTAAGTATCCAGCCTTCGCTTCCCTTCAAAACGAAAGGCGTCCAAGGAAGAGCCACAGTTGATTGAGTAGCTCTTCAGGGAGGAATTCGTGCCGTAGAAACCAGGCGTCCACTTACAAAACTGACCGTGTGAGTCATCCCACCACTAGCCATCTATCTGTGCGTGGCGTGGCTTAGATATAGAACTCTATTCATTTTTTAGCTGCCCTTTTCTTTATAAGAGTGCCGCTTTTTCCAAGGAGTACACAGTAGGTACTCCCATCCCTTACCATCATTCTGTGCTCGGCGTGGCTTAGATATCGAACTCTAATCAACTTCCAGCAGCTCCTTTATAGAGCACAGCAACATCATCCAACTCTGCTGCTTTGTAACACCAAGTGTCCAGCCTTCACATCCGTACTGGCCGAAACGAGTCCAAGGAAGAGCCAAAGTTGATTGAGTAGTTCTTCAGGGAGGAATGAGCGCTGTCAAAACCAGGCGACTACTTACAAAACTGCTTGCTGCTCCGGTGTCCACGGTCGCCACCATGGGAGTACCACTGACCTGTACCGTTACAATACCTCTACCACCACTCTGTCTGAGCGCCACTTTTTCGAATGAGTACCCAGTAGGTACTCCCATCCCTAACCATCATTCTTTGTGCGGCGTGGCTAAAATATCGAACTCTCTTCCACTTCCAGCTGCTTCTTTATGGAGGGCAGTAACATCCCCCTTCGCTGTTGCTCTGTAAACACAAGTTTCCTGCTTTCGCTTCCCTTCTGGCCGAAAGGCGTCCAAGGAAGAGCCACAGTTGATTGAGCAGTTCTTCAGGGAGGAATTACTGCCGTAGAAACCAGGTGACCACTTAAATAAACTGATTGCTGCTCTGGTGTCCTTTTTAGCCACCATGGGAGTACCCCTGACCAGCACCGTTTTAATCCCTTTACTTCAACTCTGTCTGAGCGGCACTATTACCAAGGAAAACCGTGTGAGTCCTCCCACCTCCAGCCATCTTTCTGTGCGCGTCGTGGCTTAGATATCGAATTCTATTCATTTTCCAGCTGCTCTTTTATAGGCGCGTCGTAGATATCAAACTCTCTTCCATCTCCAGCTGCTCTTTTATGGTGGGCAGCAACATCCTCGTGTCTGCTGCTCTGTAAAGCCAAGATTCCAGCCACCCCTTCCCTCCTGGGCCGAAAGGCGACCAAGGAAGAGCCACAGTTGATTGGATAGTTCTTCAGGAAGGAACTTGTGCCGTAGAACCCAGATGACCACTTAAAATCCTGCTTTCTGCTCTGGTGTCCACGGAAGCAACCATGGGAGTACCCCTGACCTGCGCCATTTTAATCCCTCTACCTTAACTCTGTCTGAGCGGCGCTAATACCAAAGAGTACCCAATGGGTACTCCCATCCCTAACCATCTTTCTGTGCGCGGCGCGGCTAATATATCGAACTCTCTTCCACTTCCCGCTGCTTCTTTATGGGTCCACTTTCAAAACTGTGTGATGCCAGGGTTTCCACGGTAGCCACCATAGGAGAACCCCAGACCAGCAACGTTTAAGTTCCTCTACCGCCACTCTGTCTTAACAACCAAAGTGGACCCAGGGAGAACTCCCATCCCTAACCATCTTTCTGTGCAAAGCGCGGCTAAGATATCGAACTCTATTCAACTACCAGCTGCTCTTTTATAGAGGGCAGCAACATCCCGCGTCTCTGCTGCTCTGTAACACCAAATTTCCAGCCTGCGCTTCCGTCCTGGCCAAAAGCGTCCACGGAAGAGCCACAGTTGATGGAGTTGTTCTTCATGGAAGAACTAGCGTCGTAGAAACAAGGTAACCACTTACAATACTGCTTGCTGCACCGGTGTCCACGAAAGCCACCATGGGAGTACCCCAAACCAGCACCGTTTGGATCCCTCTTCCACAACTCTGTCTGAGCGGTGGTATTACCAAGGAGGACCGTGTGAGTCCTCCCACCTCTAACCTTCTTTCTGTGCGCAGCGTGGCTTAGATATCGAACTCTATTCAACTTCCAGCCGCTCTTTTATAGACGGCAGCAACATCCCCAGTCTCTGTTGCTCTGTTAACCCAATTTTCCAGCCGACGCTTCGCTCCTTGCCGAAAGGAGTCTACGGAAGAGTTGATTGATTAGTTTTTCAGGGAGGCAGTAGCGCCGTAGAAACCAGGCGACCACTTACAAAACTGCTTGCTACTCCGGTGTCGCTTTTAGCCACCATGGGAGTCCCCCTGACCAGCACCGTTACAATCTCTCTACCAACACTCTCTCTGAGCGCCGCTATTACCAAAGAGCATGCAGTAGGTACTCCCATCACTAACCATCTTTCTGTGCGCGGCGTGGCTAATATATCGAACTCTCTTCCACTTTCAGCTGCTTCTTTATGAAGTGCAGCAACATCCCCCGTCTCTGCTGCTCTGACAACCCAAGTTTCCTGCCTTCGCTTCCCTTCTGACCGAAAGGCGACCAAGGAAGAGCCACAGTTGATTGAATATTTCTTCAGGGAGGAACTTGCGCTGTAGAAGCCAGGTGACCACTTACAATACTGCTTGCTACTCCGGTGTCCACGGAAGCCACCATGGGTATCCCTGACCAGCACCGTTTTACTCCCTCAACCTTAACTCTGCCATAGCAGCGCTATTACCAAAGAGTACCCAATGGGTACCCCCATCGCTAACCATCTTTCTGTGCGCGGCGCGGCTTAGATATCGAACTCTCTTCCATCTCCAGCTGCTCTTTTATGGAGGGCAGCAACATCCCCTGCCTCTGCTGCTCTGTAACACAAAGATTCCAGTCTTCGCTTCCCTCCTGACCGAAAGGCGTCTAAGGAAGAGCAACAGTTGATTGAGTAGTTCTTCAAGTAGAAATAAGCGCTGTAAAAACTAGGCGTCCACTTACAAAACTGTGTGCTGTTCCGGTGTCCACGGTAGTCCCCATGGGTGTTCCCCTGACCATCACCGTTACAATCTCTCTACCAACACTCCATCCGAGCGGCGCTATTTCCAAGGAGGACCGAGTGAGTCCTTCCACCTCAAATCATCTTTCTATGTGCGGCGTGGCTTAGATATCGAACTCTATTACACTTTTAGCTGCACTTTTATCGAGGGCAGCAGCATCTTCGTGTCTGCTGCTCTGTAAGACCAAGTTTCCTGGCTTCCTTTCCATCCTCGCCGAAAGCGGTCGAAGGAAGAGCCACAGTTGATTGAGTAATCCTTCAGGGAGGAACTAGCGCCGTAGAAATCAGACGACCACTCACAATACTGCTTAATGCTCGGGTGTCCACGGAAGCCACCATGGCAGTTTCACAGACCAGCACCGATTTTATCCCTCTACCACCACTCTTTCTGAGCGGCGCTAATACCAAAGAGTACCCAATGGGTACTCCCATCCCTAACCATCTTTCTGTGCGCGGCGCGGCTTAAATATAGAACTCTATTCAACTTCCGTCTGTTCTTTTTTAGGCGCATCGTAGATATCGAACTCTCTTCCATCTCCACTTGCTTTTTTATGGGTCCACTAACCATCATTATGTGCAAAGCGCGGCTAAGATATCGAACTCTATTCAACTTCCAGCTGCTCTTTTATAAAGGGCAGCAACATCCCCTGTCTCTGCTGCTCTGTAACACCAAATTTCAAGCCTGCGCTTCCATCCTGGCCAAAAGCGTCCACGGAAGAGCCACAGTTGATGGAGTTGTTCTTCATGGAGGAACTTGCGCCGTAGAACCCAGATGACCACTTAAAATCCTGCTTTCTGCTCTGGTGTCCACGGAAGCAACCATGAGAGTACCCCTGACCAGCGCCGTTTTAATCCCTCTACCTTAACTCTGTCTGAGCGGCGCTAATACCAAAGAGTACCCAATGGGTACTCCCATCCCTAACCATCTTTCTGTGCGCGGCGTGGCTTAGATATCGAACTCTATTACACTTTTAGCTGCACTTTTATCGAGGGCAGCAGCATCCCTGTGTCTGCTGCTCTGTAACGCCAAGTTTCCAGCCTGCGCTTCTTTCCTGACCGAAAGGAGTCCAACCAAGAGCCACAGTTGATTTACTTGTTCTTCAGGGAGGAACTTGCGCCGTAGAACCCAGATGACCACTTAAAATCCTGCTTTCTGCTCTGGTGTCCACGGAAGCAACCATGAGAGTACCCCTGACCAGCGCCGTTTTAATCCCTCTACCTTAACTCTGTCTGAGCGGCGCTAATACCAAAGAGTACCCAATGGGTACTCCCATCCCTAACCATCTTTCTGTGCAAAGCGCGGCTAAGATATCGAACTCTATTCAACTTCCAGCTGCCCTTTTATAGAGGGCAGCAACATCCCCCGTCTCTGCTGCTCTGTAACACCAAATTTCCAGCCTCCGCTTCCGTCCTGGCCAAAAGCGTCCACGGAAGAGCCACAGTTGATGGAGTTGTTCTTCATGGAAGAACTAGCGTCGTAGAAACTAGGTAACCACTTACAATACTGCTTGCTGCACCGGTGTCCACGAAAGCCACCATGGGAGTACCCCAAACCAGCACCGTTTGGATCC
>JBAMBP010003245.1:0-238429 GCA_037044515.1 Phortica magna | reverse complement strand
CCCAATTTTCCCCCCTCCCCTTAATTACCCCTCAAAAAGTGTTTTATTGTTAATTACGATATCTTCAAAACCATGAAAGGTACGAACCTCAAATTTTGTGTGTACACTCAGTAAATACATATCCTTAAGACTGCATACCAGAAAATACCCATCTGAAATTTAGGACTACCCCTCAAAGGCCATCAAACTTAAATTTTTCGTAAATTTCACTTTTTTTACAAAAATTTGTATATCTCCACAACTATAACAGATACGAACCTAAAACTTTGTATGCAGATTTAGGAAATGTATGTCTTTAAAACTGCATACTAACTTTTTCCCCCTTACCCTTTATTACCCCTCAAATAGTGTTTGTATGTCAATAGCTATATCTCCGAAATTAACAAAGGCACAAAACCTGAAATTTAGTGAGTAGACAAAGTATACATAACTTCATAAGACTGCATACCAGAAAATACCATTTTGTATTTGGACAACCCATTAAAGGCCGGCAAACTTAAATTTTGGGTAAATTCCAGTTTATTTTGATTAAAATATGTATATCTCCACAACTATGAAATATACTTGTCTGAAATTTTGTATGCAGGTTCAGTTAATATACGTCCTTTTAACTGCATACCAAAAAACACCCCTTTATTTCATGGCTTCCCCCCACAGAGATCAATAAACTCGAATTTTTCGAAAATTCTTCACTTTTGACTGATTTTTGTGATATTTGGAACACCATTTAAATAGGTGAGGGTATGTGCAGGGTATTATATGGTTGAGTACACTCAACTATACCGCCCTTACTAGTTTTTTTTTGTTTCTGAACCAATTGACTTGAAACTTCATACTTATGTTCATTGGGTGGCGGAAAAACTTTTTTAAAGCCAAAATACACGTGCACTTATAAACAAAATCAATAATTTTTATATCCCTGGCACCCAATGAGGTATAACAATGTAAATTGGAATGTAGGCTATGAAGAGAATTAAGATTCCAAAAAAAATTGGGTGTCTTACAAAAAATTTCGTGAAGAGTATACATTTTCGTCAAGGCCGAAGATAGCGTCTTTTTTTTAATGTTCACTACCACACACAAATAAAAAAAAAAAAGGAAAAAAAATTTAATTAAAGAAATATCATGTGTCCTATCCTTATGTCGCACTTTTTATTTTATTTTGAATTGTTTATTATCACTTTAAAAGACATTTGAAATAAAAAACCAGAAAGGGAGTAATTTTCGGCTTTGTCGAAAATTATACTCTTGCAAACATTTTCCCAATTATTCTTATTGGAAATCTCTATTATAAGAAGCTTTTCCATAAGAATCATAAAAGCTTTTAACGACAAAGAGGAGTAGACAAGAAAGTAAAGCAATAATAATTCCCTATCTGATTCGCGATTCGATTCTTATAATATAGTCGTTAGGAGTATAGTCGAGGATTAATAAAAACACGTAATTGCAAAATTTTATCTGTTTGTATTTAGAAAAAAAAAGTTTTTCTAAAAAAAATCTTCTGTTTGATCGATTGTTGCTATGGGATCTATATAATATAAAATCCCATTTAGGAATACAAAATTTGATATGAAAATTTATTTGCTTGTCGCTAGCATATATTGAGGCTAAATAATAATTTAACAATTTAAAAATAATTTATTTTTTATTTGTTTTCTTCTGATTACAATAATTTAATTATAACTTCTTTTGCTTATCAATGTTAATTTAAACGAAACTTTTAGGTTAAAAGTCATTCATTTAAACCACAACTTTTTTCAGTGGTTTTGAATGCGTATTGTTTGCGTTTAAATAGGTAACAACATCGTAAAAAGAGCGCACACTGAAAAAAAGGTTACATACATAAAAAATTTAATTTATAGAAATAATTTGAATAATGGAAATAACTATTTTACCGAATACAAAACCAGAAAATATTCCAAATGTCAGTGTGCAATATGATTCTAATAAAACGCCAACAATATTGCTTCCAAATACACTTCCAGAACGACCAAACATCAAGCATATGCACACTGCTTTACCTCTGTAAAATAACAAAAAGGAATTATTGAAACCTATATGTATTTGATTTTTAATAAATTTTAAGTTCGAGTTCTATATACATACACATATTATTTTTAGCTACGCAGTTTAAGTATATATCTATTTAAAATGTAAAAACTAATAAAACAGAAACTAAACTAGTAAGGAGGTAGTAAGGAACTCATACTGAGTATCGCACATACTATCTACGCTCGCAAGTGAAACGCTTCCAAGCCGTCACACAGAGATGCCTTAGGTTGATTCAGCTTGCAAAAATCCAAAATTTCCTGAACGCTTTCGATAAAAAAATAAACGTGTCTGTCTTATAAAGAATTAAGGAAATGTCTCCTTGGACAGTCTCTTGGACCTGTAGTTTTGTAGATGAGCTGTTTTCAAAACTATCTATTTTTCAGGTATTCTTCAACTTTGACAAAATCTAAAAAGAGCTCCTGCCAAATTTTTACAATATGTTCATAATATAGTCCTTAACCTAACTCTAAAATCTTAGCTGCCCCTTCGGTTTTAATAGCCAAAAAACGGGTATAAGAAGACGAATGCGTTGTGGGTACATTCGCTGTGACAGTTTTAATATATTAATAAAGTAAAATATTTTAGAATAATTTGCAAGATTTACTTAGGGAAGGATCATGTTATATTTATAGGCAGGGTAAAAGATCTTAATTCTCTTCCTCTTCTCCATTTTGTGTGACAGGTATCAGTTTCAGTTATCCGATCTCAATGAAACTTTTAGACACCGTGGCACCGCCCACTTATGACCAATACCAATAGTTTCCATATTTCTGGCATCCAATGAGGTATAACAATGACAATTGAAATGTAGGCTATGTGAATAAACAGAATTAACATTCCAAAAAAAATAATGGGCCTGGCACAAAAGGGGTCGTGAAGAGTATACATCTTCGGCAAGGCCAAAGAAAGCGTCCTTTCTGGTTGGTTTTGACTTTGACTCGTGTCTTGTGGAATTATTGTACTTTCTTCATAGGTTGAACAAAACCAACAAAACAGATATCAACAAAATGAGCACGGTGGCAGCCAAACAACAACACCACAGAATGGTGATGCACCTGAACAACAGATCAATCTAAGAAAGCTTGAAAAGATTGAAGAAAAGAAACTAAAGTCGAAATATCTTACTGGCATGCGAGCACCGGGAGTCCTTTCAGCACTCTGGCAGATGTGTCTACAAAAGGGTTAAAAGTTCTTCGATTCAAGTGATTATCAGATGGTCAAGTAGAAGGATGGCGGCGTAAAGCTGGTCTTTGCTAAAAAGGTATCTACTGGCGATGCTATGCCGACGCCCGAGACCGTGCCTTGCTTAAAGTGCGCGGCCTTGTGAAAGTTTTTCGTTCAAGTTCAAATAATTACAATCTCAACACATACATTTTATTATTTGAATGCGAAGATTTTTGTGGGGAAAAAAACATTTTTATTTTAACAGAATTTAACAGAATTAAGAAATTAAAACATTTTTAATTTTAAATAATGTCAACATTCTCAAGATACGTTGTAGTCTTAAATTACACATGATATAATACGATTTTGAAAAGAACGTTAAAAACGAGCTATTTAAAAAAAAAACAAAATATTTTGGATTGAATAAATACTAATATTTTGTTTAAATTTAACAAATTTTTTAACTTACCTTAATTGTGTTGGTACAAGATCCACTACTGCTCCACTTAAAATCGATACACATAAGCCGGGTAAAATCAAATATAAGCAAAAACAGGCAATAGTAATGACAGGATCTGAAACCCATGGTAGGGCCAACCCACACGCAGCTGAAATTAATAAACTCCCAACCATAACTACTTTCCTGCCAAATGGGTTTATTACAATACCAAGTAAAACATAGCCTAAAATTAGGGAAGCACCATAAGTGACCGTGTCGATGTAGCTCTTATTTGTAATGTGATCATTGCATATCTATTATAGGAGTATTGATTTATAATCAGACCTTGTTTTGAAAAAGTATTGTAAGCATACATTACTGGTCACATTTTGCGGCTTAATATCAATGTGATAGTTAATAAGATCGCATACAGTTATCACGTCGTCCATTTCATTGGAGCCTAATCGGTTTTGTATTTCCGGAAACCATAGGCCCATACCTGAGGAACTTAGAAATTGGAAATAAAATATTATTGATTTCTTAAAATATTAATTCTCCGTACAAATTTCTTAAAAGAAAAATTATATATTTACAGTCTCCAAACAATGTTTGCCAAGGGTAAATTTGATTTGTGGAATGATTTTATGTTCACAAAATACTTATTAAATAGGCATAGCTAGTACGATTAAGAAAATAAATTTCTCGATTTAGCCAAATCTTCCCATCCATCCAACTTAAAAGTTTTGAATTCTGAAGTATCTGCATTTTTTTTGTCTTTGTTATTTTATTAATTTCTTAGAGCAATTAAGTGTTCGATATGTTCTTCTATCTCTATTTATCTTGTCAATCTATCTTTAGTTAACACAAATAAGCTTGATGGTTTGTCAATTCGAGAGCATCCCACGTATAATGTGAAAAATATTGTGCCAAATCTTAGCCGCAAACATACATCGGTTGGCCTTGCGACTTATTCATAAACTTTGCGAATGCCAATCAAATTAGAAATTGAACGCGTTTTAATTAAATTGACACGTCTGTGAGATATATATGGTAGCAACACATTTTCTCCTCTGAATTTTCTATTTAAAATTGTTGCTTTGATAATGTTTTCATCAATTTTTTTACTTCTTATCTATTACAGTCTTGTTGCGTTCAAATTTCCAATTAAAATAATTGGAGATCCAACTTTGAGTTGAGTAATGTGTTGTAACATCCCTGGTAAGTCCAGCGATTTCAAAAACTCTGTTGGATAATGTACTGCTTGGTTTTCATAGCTAGCTATTACGATTAATTTGTATGATGTTGTATTGAGTGAAAGTTGTATGAATGTTAAGAACATGAGTGAGAGAATCATTTGGTTCGAAAAACCGAGTTTTGCGTCAAATTCAAATTTTTGTTGTGAGGAAAATTAATTCTATTGTGTTATAAAAAATAAGTGATAAATACAATTTTTATACTCTTGCAAAAAGAGTATATTAACTTTGTCATGAAGTTTGCAACGCAGTGAAGGAGACATTTCCGACTATATAAAGTATATATATTCTTGATCAGCACGACGAGACGAGTTCAAATAACGATGTCCGTCTGTCCGTCTGTCTGTCTGTCTGTTTCAATGCGATTTCCAGCCAGAGTTTTAAAGTTAGCAAAAAAATTTAAACGCAGAAAATTTTCTTCTCCTTGCAGGTATTTGGTATGTAAAATTCAGTTTGATCGGATGACTATAGCATATGGCTCCCATAGGAACGATCGTTCAAAAATTATGTTTTTGCTTAAAAAACCGCGTATTTTAAGAGTTATCGACTCAATATTTTGCACAAAAACTTTTTTGACATCAACAAAGATACCGTGCAAAAATGGTCAAGATCGGGCTACTATAGCATATAGCTGCCATAGGAAGGATCGGTCAAAAATTATGTTTTTGCTTAAAAAACAGCGTGTTTTTGGAGTTATCGACTCAATATTTTGCACAAAATTTTTTTCGACATCAATAAAGATACAATGCAAAAATGGTCAAGATCAGGCTACTATAGCATATAGCTCCCATAGGAACGATCGGTTAAAAATACTGTTTTTGTTAGAAAAACTTTTTTGTTCTTGAATATAAGCAAACCAAACTTTGCTATTACGTGTTTTTATTAATGCCTGACTAAAATCGAGTATTTTATAAGAATCGGACATAAGGGCGTGGTACCACCCATACAACTAAAAACTTAAAAATGAGACTTCTTTGTAAACAGACGAGATACAAAATTGGAAAATGTAGTGAAGTTTGACTACATTGCCATCTTAAAGACAAATTAGAAAATGGGCGTGGCTACGTATAGGATTCTTATTGGAAAATTAAAAAAGGATTTTCTAACAAGAATAATTGTGAAAACGTTTGCGAGAGTATATAAGTTTCGGCATAGCCGAAAATAGCTCCCTTACTGGTTTTTAAGTAAAAATAGTCATAATGAGCTTAGAGAATGTAAGTATTTAAGCTGCGCTTAAAAATAAAATTAATACCAAAATTGTTACCATTTTTCTTCTTCGATCAAAAATGCGGAATTTCGCAAAAGTGGCAGGGTGAAGCAATGAAATAGAGAGGTGTTATTTGGTATGCAGTTTTAAAAACGTATATTAACTGAACCTGCATACAAAATTTCAGACACGTGTATTACATAGTTGTGAAGATATTCCAATTTTAATAAAAATAAACAGGAATTTACGCAAAATTTTAATTTCCCGGCTTTTGAGGGGTAGTCAAAATACAAAATAGTATTTTCTGGTATGCAGTCTTAAGGAGTTGTATATATTTAGCCTACGTACACCTTTAACCGTCCGCACCTTTAACAATTTTGGAAATATAGGCTTTGACAAGTACACACTATTTGAGGGGTAATTAAAAGTAGGGGAAAAAATTGTGGCAAGCAGTTTTAAAGACGTACATTTTTTGAGTCTGCATACAAAGTTTCAGATTCGTATTTTGATTAGTTGTGAAGATATTTATTTATCAAAAATTTAAGTTTGGTGGTCTTTGAAGGGTAGTCGAAAATGCAAAGGGGTATTTTCTGGTATGCAGTTTTAAGGACATGTATCTACTAAGTATACATTCAAAGTTTCAGGTCCGTACCTTTTATGGTTTTGAAGATATATTAATTAACAATAAAACACCTTTTGAAGGATAATGAGGGGGTGAGACAAAAACTGAGTCTTACTGAGTCTACCTACCGATTTCATGATTCTAGCGCTTTTAGTGTTTAAGTTATAGTTATTTCAAAAAGTGGGCGTAGCTGGTTGGGCAGAAGGAGTGGGGTTGGCACAAAACCGTTCAAACTTGATCTGCTGCCGAGCATCACGAGTCTATCCTCCAAATCTCGAGCCTCTATCTCTTAAAGTTTTCAAGAACCATTGGTCAAGACAGACATACGGACATCGTTTAATCAATTTCTCTTGTCGTCCTGATCAAGAATATATATACTTCATGGGGTCACCCTTCCCCCTTTCTATGCGTTACATACATTTCAACCAAACAAACACAATCTATCCTGATACACAGTGTGTACAGGGTACAAATTCGACAGCCAAACCTCCTGAATCGTGTGTCACGCGTCACTCAAATATTAAAACGAAGTTATGCAATGGCGAGTTTAGTTTAAATTCAAAAAAAGGTCGCAGCAAAGTATGGGATACCTTTGCTAGGATAAATGAATATAATGGAGCGGAGATGCAATATGTTGTAGCTTCTAAAACTTGCAATAACGCTTATAAGTATACTGGTATCACATCGAAGTTAGTCAAACACAAATGTTATATTGTGGGCAGCGGTAACCCAATTAATTATGAAGATGTGAAAGAAGACACAGAGACATACTCTTATGACCGATTTTTATAAAGCTTTAGAATATAGTCAAGCATTAATAAAAGCACGTATTTGCAAAGTATGGTTTGTTTATATTCAAGAAGAAAAAAGTTTTTCTAACAAAAACCTTCTTTTTGGCCCATCGTTTCTATGGGAGCTATAAGCTATAGTATCACGATATTGACCACTTTGCACAGTATCTTTGTTTATGTCAAAGAAGTTTTTGTACAAAATATTGAGTTGATAACTCTAAAAACACGCAACTTTTCAAGCAACAACCTCATTTTTGACCGATCGTTCCTATGGGAGCTATATGCTATAGTAATCCCATCAAGTTGATTTTCACATACCAACTGCCTGCAAGAAAAAGATTTTAATTGAAACATACAGACAGACGGACATGGCTATATGAACTCGTCACGTCGACCTGATCAAGAATATATATACCTTATATAGTCCGAGATGTCTCCTTCTCTGCGTTGCAAACTTTATGACAAAGTTAATATTCTCTTGCAAGAGTATAAAAACTGCCGCTCATTTAAAATAATTAATGTATTAGCAAAATTGTTAATAAAAGTAGGAGCAAAGTTTGGGCAAAATGTAAATGTTGATAACTTTTTACCGCACCCTACAACAATTTCTAGAAATATAACTGCCTTGTATGAAACTCACTATTCTCTAATAAAGATTTTAATAAAGAAAAATAAAATATATGGTTATTCCATTACAGGTGACATATGAACGAATATTTTTTGAGGTCTTCTTATCTTTCTTGCACTATTCAGTACATATAAGATGACGTACGTAATAGAAAAATCAGTTACGAGGGTTTCAGATCTCAATGTTATTGACGGTAAATGCGTTCTATTGTTAAATATTTTAAAACGCAAGAAATCGAATTACTGAATAACAAACTGTTGTAGGTATAAATTCAGACAACGTCAATAAAAAAAAGTTTCTTCATTCAAACATATAGATAACATACTACTGCAACAATTACTAGAATTTACAAGTTTCAATTGTTTTTTTTTTTTGTAATCTGCAGAGTTTTTTTTTATTACATACATAGGACCTTTTACTACTTATTACTAACAATTTCATAGTAAACTGTCAAATGTAAATAAGACATTGTTATTGAAAACGTTGCCGAAGATGTATACTCTTCACACCTTTTGTGACCCATTTTGTTTATGGAATCTTATTTCTCTTTATCCACATAGCCTACATACCAATTTTAGTTGTTATACCTCACAGAATTCCAGAAATATGGAAATGATTGGTTTTGGTCATAAGTAAGCGGGGCCACGTCCATTTTGACATCAAAACAGTTTTTACGCCGCCCTTTAAACATAAGTATGAAGTTTCAAGTCTATTGGTTTTCGACTACCCCTAAAAGACCATCAAACTTAAATTTTTTGTAAGTATTACGATTTTTTACAAACGTTTTCTAGACGTTTTCTTCATATTGCTTCTCGCAAACGGAGCATAAATTCCTGAAAATACTGTTTATTGACCTAAGATGCACCACGCCATGGTAATCGAAGAAAAGAGTGAGCAAGACTTGGCATTATAATCATATACCCATGATTCGTCACCAGTTATGACCCTTTGGAGTTAGCCAGGGTCGTCGTTCACGTCATTTAACAGCTCTTGGGCGATGCTCATGCGACGGTTCTTTTGGTGAAAATTTAGCAATTTCGGATCAATCTCCGCCGACACACGTTTCATGCCCAAAACGTTAGAAAAAATTCATGGCCAAGCGAAATACCGACATCCTCAGCAACTACTCTGATAGTGATTCGATGATTTTCCAAAACAATTTGCTTCACTGCTTGAACGCATTTTCTTCAGTTGTTGACGTGCTTGGGCATCCAGAGCGAGGCTCGTCATTGGCATCTTCCCGGCCATCTTGGAAGAGTTTGTATCACTTGTAAACATTTTTTTACGCAGAACAGTTTAACGGTATGCCTTTGTCAACATTTTAAGTGTTACGGAGCACTTAATTTTTTTACACAAAGCTTGATGCAAATTCTTTGATCCATATTTTTCGATAGCAAAAAATCGCTTATACACTTATAATCTTAACGCCTCTAACACCCAAACAAAAAATGCCATTCACTTCAAATTTTGTACAGATGTTCGAAAAGAGTAAACCAACATAACAAAACAAAAAATCGATATTCGAAAATACGTTGCCCGCGATATTTGAAAAGTCACCTTACTTTTTGAATACTCCTCGTATACAATTTTTTTTGATTGGGACGTCACACCTCCAGGGTATTATATGGTTGGGTGTACTGAACTTTACCGCCCTTACTAGTATTTTTTTTGTTTTTATTACAAATTTCAGAGTGATATAAAGATATTAGTTTATACCATCCCATTTAAATAAATTAATATATGTTAATGGTTTCCTTAAAAAAAATTACAAAAATAATATTTTTTTGATAGAAATTAATTAGGAGAATAATAATATGGCAAATGGCTGATGAATAAAATTTTTTTAAAGTATTATATTGTCAAGTATACTCGACTTATCTGTCCTTAATATATCTCACATAACATTCTACTATGTTATTTAAGATAAACCATGTTAACAACTTACCTAAAAAAAAGACCACACATAACCGTGCAACTAATTATAAAATTTACTAAGTAAGGGCCAGTAAACAGCAAACGAGTGTCTTTCCACATTCTTGATAAAATTCCTCTGCTGAAATGTAATGTGAATGATTATATTAAATAAACCTTTTGGCTGTTAACACATACTTATCTGGTAAACTTGTAACAACATTCGCATTTTTAATTTTTGCAATTTTAAAATCATTTAAGTACTTTCCAGTATTGCATTTGGCGATCCAATTGACCGCCGCATATGCCTCTTTATCCTTCCGAAGAACAATTAACATTTTTGGGCTTTCAGGTAGTTTTAACATTACGAGAAGAGCTATTAGACCGGGTAGTAAGTAAAAAAATATAATCAACCGCCAAGAACGAAACTGAAAACTATTTGTGATGTTTAGTGACCAGTCCATTGAAAGCACGATGTAAGCAGCAGCTTATTTAAAAATAGTAAAAATACATTTGTACAAATTAAACTTTTCTCATTTTATTTCTGAAAACAATTACTTACCAGGAACATATAAGGTTGATATTCCTACAAACATGCTCGCATAATTGATGACTATTGGCCTATGACGTGCAACAAAAAATTCGCCTAGATATGCATATGTAGTTGACGATGCCCCTGCTATGCTGTAATAAAAATCAGACATGTTATTTAAAAATCAAGGTGGAACCCGCTTATTTTAGCGATGATTGTAAATTTTATTCAAAAATTAGGAAAAACCCTTATGAACGAAGTAAGCGATATCCAAAAACTAGTAAGGACGATATAGTCGAGTATACTCGACAATATTATACCTTCCACACACGGTGGGCAGTTTCATGTTTCTATCGCATTTGCTGTTCGAGCTACAGCCTTTTAAAAAGTGGGCAGGAAGGAGAAGGCGTGACACAAAAACGTTCAAACTTGATCTGCTGCCGAGCGTCACGAGTTTAGCCTACACATTTCTAGTCTCTAGCTCTTAAAGTTTTTGAGAACCTTCACCAATGGTTCTCAAAAACTACAGACGGTGGACACATAAATTGAGTGACAGGTGGAGGGGTCTTCATAATCACGAATATATATACTTTATGGAGTCCAACCCCTTCTTCCATGTGTTACATACTTTTGTTCTCAAGCAAAATGAATATACCCTGACACATTGTATGTGCGGGGTATAAAAACTGCAGAGAGCTTCACTTCGAAAAACCCGCCTTTAATAATGAACTGTTTCAGGTTGAAATAACCATTTTTCATCGAAACCACTTCATATGCATTGTAAATCATACAGTCAGCTTCAAAAGTGATTATTAGAACTTAACGAACGTTCTATATTGGCTAATAATAATGGGGTTCACGTCACAGAGCACTTGGTCACTTGGTTAGATTTTGACAACAACTACTAAGAATTGATTTTTATACCCCGTACATACTGTACCAGGGTATATTGTGTTTGTTTGGCCGAAATGTATGTAACGCATAGAAGGAGGCAAGGGGGACCCCATAAAGTATACATATTCTTGATCAGGATGACAAGACAAATTGATTAAGCGATGTCCGTCTGTCCGTCCGCCCGTCCGTCTGTCCGTCCGTCCTCACATACGGTTCTCAGAAACTATAAAAGATAGAGTCTTGAGATTTGGAGGATAGACTCGTGATGTTCGGCAGCAGATCAAATTTGAACGGTTTTGAGCCACGCCCACTCCTTTCCGAACAACCAGATACGCCCATTTTTTGAAAAGGCTATAACTTAAACACCAGAAACGCTAAAACTATGAAAGTTGGTAAGTAGACTAAGTATGTAAATTTTTATAAGACTGCATATTAAAATTTTCTCCACTCCCCTTCATTACCCCTCAAAAAGTGTTTTATTGTTAATTACTATATCTTCAAAACCATAAAAGGTACGGACCTGAAATTTTGTGTGTACACTCACTAAGCACATATCCTTAAGACTGCATGCAAGAAAATACCCCTCTGTATTTACGACTACCCCTCAAAGACCCACAAACATAAATTTTTCGTAAATTTCCCTTTTTTTTTAAAAAACTTGTATATCTCCACAACTATAACAGATACCAATCTGAAACTTTGTATGCAGACTAATTAAATGTATGTCTTTAAAACTGCGTTTTTCCCCTTTACCGGTTTTTTCCCCTCAAATAGTGTTTGCATGTTTAAGCCTATACCTTTGAAATTGTTGAAGGTACGGACCTGAAATTTTGTTCGTAAACAAAGTATATATAACTTCTTAAGACTGCATACTAGAAAATACCATTTTGTATTGGGACTACCCATTAAAGGCCGGCAAACTTAAATTTTGGGTACATTCCAGTTTATTTTTATTAAAATATGTATATCTCCACAACTATGAAATATACATGTTTAAAATTTTGTATGCAGATTCAGTTAATATACGTCCTTTAAACTGCACACCGAAAAACACCCCTTTATTTCATGGCTCCCCCCGTCAGAGATCAACAAACCCGAATTTTTCTAAAATTCCTCACTTTAGACTGATTTTTTTAATATTTGGAACACCATTTAAATGGGTGAGGGTATGTGCAGGGTATTATATGGTTGAGTCTACTCGACTATACCGCCCTTACTAGTTTCAACTAACCGTGTTAATAACACACTCAAAAATATCGTTTTTTATACTCTTTACGCTGTGAATAATAAAATAAATTTGTCTTGAAAATCAAAGGAGATATTTCCGACCTTACAAAGTACATATATTCTTGATCATATATTCATAGATCATATATTATTTTTGTCCACATAGCCTACAGACCAATTTTCGTTCTTTTACCTCGTTGGGTGCCAGATATATGGAAATTATTGATTTTTGATATCAAAATAGTTTTTAAGTCACACTATGAAGATAAGTATGAAGTTTCAACTCAATTAGTTAAGAAACAAAAAAGTGTTCGATACAACGACTTAAACTTTGCTTCTCTTCCTCTTCTTCATTTTGTATAGCAGGTACCAGTTCCAGTAGTCCAATGAAACTATGAGGCATTGGGCTTGGCTACGGTTTACTACCACTTGTATAGTTTCTATCTTGGAAAACAAAAAAGTTTTTCATACAACGATTAAAATTTTTTTTTCTTTCCACTTTTCGTAGTAGTTAACTAATCGACTTGAAAGTTTCAAGTTGAAACTTCATACTTATGTTGATAATGTGGCTTAAAAACTATTTTAATATAAAAATGGGCGTGGCACCGCCCACACATGACCAAACCAATAGTTTCCATATATCTGGCACCCAATGAGGTATAACAACGAAAGTTGATCTGTAGGCTATGTGGACAAAAAGAAATAAGTTTCCAAAAATAAAATGGACGTACCACAAAAGGTGACGTGAAGAGTATACATCTTCGGCAAGGCCGAAGATAACGTCCTTACTGGTTTTTACAAAAGTTTGTACATCTACACAAACATACAAAATATGAACCTGAAACTTTGTATGCAGACTCAATAAATGTTCCTCTTTAAAACTCCATAGCACACTTTTCGCCTTACCCTTAATTACCACTCAAAAAGTGTTTTGTACGTAGACTAAGTATATATTACTTCTTAAGACTGCATAACAGAAAATACTATTTTGTATTTAAAGGCCGGCAAACTTAAATTTCGGGTAAATTCTAATTTATTTTTATTAAAATTGGTATATCTCCACAACTATGAAATACACGTGTCTGAAATTTTGTGTGCAGGTTCAGTTTACATGCGTCCTTAAAACTGCGTACCAAAAAACACCCCTTTAAATCATGGTTTCCCCCTCAGAGACAAGCAAACTCGAACTTTTGCTAAATTCCGCATATGGATCGATTTTTTGGATATTTGGAACACCATTTAAATGGGTGATGCCACAATTTTTTTAATTGGGACGTCACACCGCCTACCGTAAGTGCAGGGTATTTAGTATATGGTTAAGTGTTCTCAACTATACCGCCTTTACTGTTTATTAAGATAGTTGTTATACCACCCTAAGAACATAAGTGTAAATTTTCAAGTTAATCAAGAAAATAAAAAAGTTTCCCAAACAACGACTTTTATTTGCTAGTCTTCCACTTCTTCATTTTGTAAAGCAGTTATGGGCATTCCCATGCCGGTTCCGACCAATGATTAAACCACTCATAAAAGAAAACTCTCTGCGGACATGACGGACATGGCATGGCTACATCAACTCGTTTCGACGACCTGGTCAAGAATATATGTATATCTTTGTGTGGTCGATTTTTTCCCTCTGATGCATACTTTTATCTAAAAATTGTCTGAATAATAATGAGAAGTATTGTCCCACTTAAGCTGTATGTGGTAACAAAGATCCTCTTCCTCGACCAGTAATCTTCTGAAAAATATAACTAAACCGTTATTTCATGCAGAAAATATACCAGTTAGGGAGCTATTTTCAGCTTTGCCGAAATTTATACACTCTTGAAAGCGTTTCCCCAATTATTCTTATTGAACATTTTTTTTCATCGATTTCCCAACAAATATTACATATATATTTGAAGATTAATGGGCGTAGCCACGCCCATTTAATAAGTTGTCTTAAAGAAAGCAATGCAGTCATAGTTCACTACATTTTGTAGTCTTGTATTTCTTCTGCGTACACAGAAACCCCATTTTTAAGTTTTTCGGTGTATGGGTGGTGCCACGCCCTTATATCCGACTCTTATAAAACTTTGGAATATAGTCAAGCATTATTAGAAACACGTAATTGCAAAGTTTGGTTTGTTTATATTCAAGAACAAAACGTTTTTCTAACGAAAAGTGTATTTTTAACCGATCGTTCCTATAGAAGCTATATTCTATAGTAGCCTGATTTATGATGATTATGCGGACTGGCCGTAGCGTGAGATCGCTGGCGTAAGCACTTCTTGAGTATGTACCATCTGTACATAACTACAGGCACAAGATACTGCAACTCTCTCTCTCTCTGCCGACGCTCTTAGCGGCAGAGCTTACTTAGAATATTGTATGAAATAAGCTTAATGTAAAATTGAACAAAACCGAGAAGAACACTCTCGACGAAAGCCTAAAACAAGGCAGACGTGTTTAATCATTTAACACTTGACCATTTTTGCACGGTATTTTTGTTGATGTCAAAAAAGTTTTTGCACAAAATATTCGATAAATAGTCGATAACTCTTAAAACACGCGGTTTTTTAAGCAAAAACATAATTTTTGACCGATCGTTCTTATGGGAGCTATATGCTATAGTAATCCGATCTGCATTGACAGACAGACAGACGAACAGACGGACATGGCTATATAAACTCGTCTCGTCAACCTGATCAAGAATATATATACTTTTTACAGTCGGAGATGTCACCTTCTCTACGTTGCGTTCATGACAAAGTAAATAACCTTGTCGCATCGTTTATAAGTTTAAAATAAACTGTAGCTAGAGCCAGTGTTAGAAGCGGTATATGAAAGAATATTTTAGACCACTGTGAGTGGCAGTAGATGAAAGAAAATTAGAGCCGCTGTGAGTAGAATGAAAGGAGGAAGAGTTAGTGAGCGTGGGTTGAAGAAGAAGAGAGAAAAGACGTAATAATCGCGGATATTTCTTGTAAAAGCAATGTTTGTGAAGCATTAATATATAATAAATAATCAAATAATAAAAACAATTTAACATATGGTCCTTCGAGCCGGATCTAGCTCGTAGTGCAAGAAATACAGTCCACACATAATAAAATTTATATAAAAAAAAAAAAGTACGTCAAAATGTGGCAGTGGAGTGACCTGCAAATGAACAAACTTGACGAATGGAAATCGCTGGAATTGCGTGATGTTCATTTTGTAATATTCGGTCGATATGTGACTGATAATCATATCAAGCGACAACTTCGAATGTTTCAAGGCTTTCAATGGAAAGAAGATGAAAAGTTGGAACATGCACAGACTATTGTCAAAGAATTAGGCGAAAACGCTTTATTGCGCGTCTGCAAATTCCTTGACATTGACGCTGGCAAAAACTGGACAAAAGATAAAATGGCTTCAAATATTGTGAATGCCATATCTTACCCCGGATCCGCCAAAAGTGTTCATGGGTCAGTCTCTTCAAAACTGGAGGAGCAACTATTGGTGCAACAACAAATCGAAGGCTTGTGTACAGAGATTTTGAACATCACAAAGCAACGCTGCGAAAAAGAAAAGAGTTTAATGCAACACAAATGTCGGCTTAATGAATTAGAACACTTTGCCGACAGTGAAAACACAAACGAAATTGCAAAAATACAAATAGAAATGGAAGCGATGACGTTGGACTTACAGATTCTTCAAGCGGAAGAATCTGCTTTGGTGAGTAAACGAAAAGTACTCGAAACTAAAGCAAATGTGATACTAAGTCTATCTTCAACATCTTCTGAAAAATCCGTAAATACATCAATCCCAAAATCTAACCGAGTGTCGGAGTGGGTTGAAGCTCAAGATGACCAATCTGAATACCATAGTGTACGCGCACAGAGGAATCAAATGGAGCTTCCTGACGCTATAACACACATGATGGCAAGACAAATGTGCGAAGGCAAAAATTTAGAATTCGACGGATCGTCTGCGCTGGCATGGAAGCATTTTATTATGCAATTTGAATCTACCAGCAAAAGATGCGGATTCTCCGAAGAAGAAAATGTCTATCGACTCGCGAAATCATTAAAAGGTCCTGCAAGAGAAAAGGTCGAGCTACTCCTTATATCTGCCAAAAATACGTCGAGAATAATTTCAATCTTACACAAAGCGTATGGCGGAGCCGAAAACATCGCATTGGAATTGATGACGAGGGCACATCAAGTTAAAAATGTAACTGAAAATAGTGACTTCGAAGACTTCAACTGCGTCGTTCAAAATATAAATTCAGCATTGGAATTTACGGACAAAACACTTGTTGATACACAACGACTACTAGCTATGATGGTCGAAAAGCTAGCGGAGAACTACAAACGTGATTGGGTCGCCTTCTTAAAGAAAGGAAACATACTTCCATCATCCTGCAAGTTCGAATTGTTCGCCAATTGGGTGCATTCGCAAGCTGACTTAGAGCAAGACGTGTCGTATTTCAAAAAGGTGATGACAGTAAATAGACTGACAACAACAAGCTCCAGTAATGTTCAAAAAGACGAACCGACGGAACAAAAGAAAGCAAAAGTCAAAATAATATGTCCAATTTGTAATGAAGAAAAACATTCATTAGACAAATGTAAGGTGTTTATAAAGTCAGAAGTAAAAAAACGATGGGACATGGCGAATAGGCACAAAGCATGTTATTGCTGCCTAAAATATCATAAAAGCAATCAATGCAACGGCAGGGAAATTTGCAACATTGACAATTGCCAAAAGTACCATCACCGTCTTTTGCATAAACGACTACCAGTTATAACTACAACAACACAAAACTTTAGTGGTTGCACAGTTCAGTCACAGAAGACGTCTCTGCTCAAACTGATCCCAATCACAATACATGGTCCTAAGTCGTCGTTGGAAATAGTTGCCTTTCTAGACGAAGGAAGCACATCAACGTTAATGGATTTGAGCGTGGCTCGAAAAATCGGACTTAAAGGTGAAAATAAACCATTTTGCTTTAACTGGACAAACGGCGTATACAGATACGACCCAAAGGCGGAAGTGACACAAATTTCAATTAGTGATTGTAATGACAATAAACACGAATTGAGTGAAGTATGGCTTATTAATGAATTAAAACTGCCATCTCAACAAATTGATTATGAGAAAATGTCTCAAGTGTCAAACTTCATAAAACTGGAAAAACTGCAAAAAAAGCAACCAATGATATTGATTGGACAAAGACATGCAAATTTGATTACAACGCGATCAGCTATCAACATTGGTGACAATGGGCCTATACTATCTAAAACCAAATTGGGTTGGGTTATACATGGGCCAATCGAGACACAGTTTAGTGGAATGCACTACTCTTGTTGTCAAATCGACGACGACGATCTTCACCAAATGGTAAAAAGACAATTCACCATCGAAAACTTTGGAGTTTGTGCAGTAAAGACTGACAGAACTAAGTCGATGGAAGAACAACTTGCTTTAGAGAAAGCCAAAACGTCAATATCAAAGATTGGTGAACGCTACGAAATAGGATTGCCTTGGAAAGAAGAAAATATAAAACTACCTAACAGCAGAGCAATGGCAGAACAACGACTAAGATGCTTGGTGAGAAAACTACTCCGAAATAAATCAACAGCACAAAGAACAATGCATCGTGTAAATGAAGATATTCTCAACAGAAAAATAATTCCAACAAAGAGGAAGATGTTGTCTGCAATTAACTCAATATATGATCCGTTAGGCTTAGTGACACCAATAACCATCAAAGGGCGAATTCTCATGCGAGATGTATGGGAAACTAAAATTGGATGGGATGACGTCATAAAAGGTGATTTAATTCAGAAGTGGCAGCAATGGCTGAAGGTTGTAAAGACAATCGAAGACATCAAGATTCCGAGATGCATTTCAAAGACATTGAGTAAATCCAGTAAAATCGAACTACACATATTTAACGATGCAAGCAGCAAAGCCTATTCATCAGCGGCATATTTGAGATGTTGCTACGAGCAAAATGGCTCTGCAAAATTTGATGTGGCGCTTATTGCATCAAAGGCGAGGGTGTCGCCCTTGAAACACTTAACAATTCCAAAATTGGAAACTTTGGCAGCAGTATTGGGCTGTCGACTCGCAGAAGTGATTCAGAATGAAATGAAAATCAAGATTGATCAGCGCTACTTTTGGACTGATTTGAGAACTGTCTTAGCCTGGATTAAAAGCGAAAACAGACTACAAACGTTTGTCGCAAATCGAATCGGCGAGGTATGCGAAAAATCTAAAGTTGAAGAGTGGCACTGGGTATCAACAAAGAACAACATCGCCGATGTAATCACACGAGACAACATTGCGGCAAACAAAACCAACAGATGGCTTGTTGGACCAGAATTTCTTCAAATGGTAAAAGCCGAGTGGCCTAAATCTGATGAGCATCCAAAGGGAGATCAACTGGAAGAAAACAATATGGTTATGATAATTCAACAAGACGAACATTCATTTCTCATACTGCTGAAAAGAATATCGATTCTCAACAAACTTGTACGAAGCACTGCGTGGGTAAAAAGGTTTATCGACAACGCACGTAAAAGAACGAGTACGCAAACGAAGACAGTTGGGCTTGAAACGAATAAAATTGAATGGGCAATGACTGTGTGGTACAAAATCGTGCAACGGGAATCGTTTCCTAATGATCTGCAAAAACTACAAAAAAGAAACCAATTGTCTGGATTACGACTTACCAAGTATCGCATTTATTTAGATGAAAACATGGTTTTACGAGTTGCAGGAAGATGTGGAGAAAGTTTTCCCTGGAAAAGATGGAGTAGTACGGGTGGTGGAGCAACGCACGGCAAAAAACACATACAGGCGCCCTGTCAATCGATTATGCCGATTGGGTATTAAACGCTACGACAAAGAGGATCGTGCTGGGACTCAGCACTAGGGGGCGGAATATGTAGCATCGTTTATAAGTTTAAAATAAACCGTAGTTAGAGCCAGTGTTAGAAGCGATAAATGTAAATATTTTAGAGCCACTGTGAGTTGCAGTATATGAAAGAAAATTAAAGCCGCTGTGAGTGGAATGGAAGGAGGAAGAAAGAGTGAGCGTGGGTTGAAGAAGAAGAGAGAAAAGACGTAATAATCGCGGATATTTCTTGTAAAAGCAATGTTTGTGAAGCATTAATATATAATAAATAATCAAATAATAAAACAATTTAACAAACCTCGTGTAAGAGTATAATAAATACGAGAGTAGTAAAGGAAAAACGAGTAAGGGAGCTATTTTCGGCTATGCCGAAACTTATATACTCTTGCAAACGTTTTCACAATTATTCTTTTTAGAAAATCCTTTTTTTAATTTTCCAATAAGAATCGTATATTTTTCATATTTGTATCTTGTTTGCTTACAGAGAAAGCCAATTTTTAAGTTTTTAGTTGTATGGTCGGTACCACGCCCTTATGTCCGATTTTTATAAAATTTTGAATTTAAGTCAGGTATTAATAAAAACATGATATAGCAAAGTTTGGTTTGCTTATATCTAAGAACAAAAAAGTTTTTCTAACAAAAACTGTATTTTTAACCCATCGTTCCTAAAAGAGCTATATACTATAACCTGATCTTGAGCGTTTTTGCACGGTATTTTTGTTGATGTCAAAGATGTGTTTGTACAAAATATTGTGTCGATAACTCTTAAAACACGCGTTTTTTTAAGCAAAAACATAATTTTTGAACGATCGTTCCTATGGGACTTATATGCTATAGTCATCCGATCAAACTGATTTTTACATACCAAATACCTGCAAGGAGAAGAAAATTTTCTGCGTTAAAATTTTTTTGCTAACCTTAAAACCCTGGGTGGAAATCGCATTGAAACAGACAGACAGACGGACATCGTTATTTGAACTCGTCTCGTCGTGCTGATCAAGAATATATATACTTTATATAGTCGGAGATGTCTCTTTCTCTACGTTGCAAAATTCATGACAAAGTTAATATACTTTTTTTGAAAGAGTATAAAAAGGCAGGTAACACCTACTTGGATGGACCAGTAAGTTTGTGAACGGGTTGGGAATGTTGTGCTTACTTCAATATACGAGTAATACAATATTAAATCGTAACATTAAACACAACAAAGCTATTAAAATTTTCAAAATTTGGACTCATCAAAAACAATACCAAATCCTATACAAAATGTATGAAATCGTAAAGTGAGCAAGTGTACAAAACTGGTACACTTTGCGGCGTTCGCACGACGAAATTATGACTTTTACGAAAAAAACGAACTGAACATAAATTGTAGAAAATTTTTCTAGTTTAATTTAGCATAGAGATATTTTTGTCGTAAGATGAGCTAAAATAAAGACATGGTGAAAACCCGATTTTGGACGCCATTTTTTTTAAATGGTTGCTTAAGCGGTGGAGATACGAGGTGGCAAAGTTGAAATTCGAAAATAGCACCCCGAAATACCAGGGGGATACCAATTTTTCAAAACTCCCGGAAAACTTTTCAAGCAACCCGTCTTTTTACGACCAAACAGCTGAACTAAAATCATTATCAAGACTAGAAAAAATATAAATCACAAATACAATACAATTTATAATAGTTTTTTTTGACTCATATACTTAGTTCAAAATTCCGAAATATTGTTAAAAACTAGATAAAATAGATAAAACCATCAATATACTTACAAAAATCCAACAAAAAAACGGAGAATTATAAACAGTGCATAGTTTGGTGTGAACATCGAAATTAGGGAGACTACATTTCCAGCAAACGTTGTATACATTAATACTGGTCGACGTCCAATAGTATCACTTAAGCCTCCCCATAAGTAAGAAGATGCAAATATGCCTAAAACAAAAAAAAAAAACAGTAAGGACGTTATCTTTGCCAAAGATGTATTCTCTTCACGACACCTTTTGTGGTACGACCATTGTATTTTTGGAATCTTATTTTTTTTTGTCCACATAGCCTATATACAAATTTTTATTGTTGTACCTCATCGGGTGCCAGAAATATGGAAATGCTTGGTTTTGGTCATAAGTGGGTGGTGCCACGTTCACTTTGATATCAAAATAGTTTTTAAGGCACACTATCAACATAAGTATGAAGTTACAAGTCAGTTAGTTAGGAAACAAAAAAGTTTTCCATACAACGACTTTAATTTGCTTCACTTCCTCTTCTTCATTTTGTATGTCAGGTACATGTTCGAGTTGTCCGATCTCAATGAAACTTTCAGGCCTTTTGTCTGGTTACGGTTTACTACCTATTGTTTCCATCTTGGAAAACAAAATAGTTTTTTTATGTTGATAGCTTCAAAACTGCGGGAGCAGTTTACATACATACAGACAGACGGACAGACGGACATGGCTATATCAACTCGTCTTGTCATCCTGATCAAGATTATATATACTTTGTATAGTCGGCCACGAATCCTTCTGTGTGTTACAAACTTCGTGACAAAACTATGATACTTTTCACTTCGTGAAGAGTATAATCAGTTCACGCCCATTTGGAATCATATTTCTCTTTTTCTTTATACCCAACATACTAATTTTCATAGATATAACTCATTAGGAGCCAGAGATATGGAAATTATTGATTTTCGCTAAAAGTGACCTGCCCATTTTGCTATCATAATAGTTTTCGTTCCTCCATATGAACATAAATGAGGAAGGATATGAAGTTTTAAACCAAATGGTTACGTAACAAAAAAGTTTTTCACATAGCGATGAAGAAATTTTGTTTCTCTTCCTCTTCTTAATTTTGTATGGCAGCTACCAGTGGTTCTCAATAAATGATTTAAGTTTTGTTAATTTTTTTGACGAGGCGTGTTCAAAAAGCAAGGTGACTTTGTATTTTCAAGAAAAAATATTTATTTATCTGACAATATTTATGTTGTCCCCTTCAAATTAATCCCTCTCAGATACAATTCACTTATGCCAACGGTTTTTCCAAACCTCAAAGCACTTATTATAAGCACTGTTCGGTATAGCCTTGAGCTCTTTCAGCGATGCATTCTTTATCTCTTCAATCGTTGCAAATCTCCGTCCTTTCATAGGTCCCTTTATTTTTGGAAACAAAAAAAGTCACATGTGGCCAAATCCGGTGAATATGGTGTTGTTTTTGGCCAAAAAATCTCTCACAAGCAAAGATGAGCGAGCAGGGGCATTATCGTGATGCAAAAGCCATGATTTGGTTTTCCACAATTCTGCACGTTTTCTTCGTATTGCTTCTCGCAAACGGCGTATAACTTCCAGATAATACTGTTTACTGACCGTACGACCATATGGTAAGAACTTCTGATGTACCACGCCATGGTATTCGAAGAAACAGTGAGCAAAACTTTGACATTGAATCGAACTTGGCGTGCTTTTTTTTGGTCTTGGCTCTTCTTCCCGCTTCAATTGTGTCGTTTAGGCTTTGGTTTCGATACCATAACCAGTTATGACCCTTTTGAGTAAGCCAGGGTCGTCGTTGATGTCATTCAACAGCTCTTGAGCGATGCTCATGCGACGGTTTTTTTGGTGAAAATTTAGCAATTCCGGACCAAACTCCGCTGACACACGTTTCATGCCCAAAACGTTAAAAAAAATTTCATGGCACGAGCCAAGCGAAATACCGACATCCTCAGCAACTTCTCTGATAGTGATTTAAAGATTTTCCAAAACAATTTTCTTCACTGCTTGAACGCGTTTTCGTCAGTTGTTGACGTGCTTGGGCATCCAGAAGGAGGCTCGTCATTGGCATCTACCCGGCCATCTTGGAAGAGTTTGCACCACTTGTAAACATTTTCTACTCAGAACCGTTTCACAGTATGCCACTGTCATCATTTCAAGTGTTACAGAGCACTTAATTTTTGTTTTTGTACACAAAATTTGATGCAAGTCCTTTGATCCATATTTTTCGATAGCAAAAAATCGCTTATACACTTATAACAACCTTCACAACTCTCACATCCAAACAAAAAATGCCATTCACTTGAAATTTTGTACAGATGTTCGAAAAAAGTACACCAACAGAACAAAACAAAAAAATCGATAATCGAAAAGACGTCGCCACGAAATTTGAAAAGTCGCTTTACTTTTTGAACACACCTCGTATGTCTGTCTATCCCTCCGTCCTCACTTATGGTTATCGAAAACTTTTAAAGCTGGAGATTTGAGATTTGGAAGATAGACACTTGTGATCGTGCACTAAATCAAGTTTGAAGGAATTTTTGTCACGCCCACTCTTTTCAACCCAACATGATACTTGGTTTGTAGTTTCACTCTACAAAACTGCATACCAAATATACCCCTCCCCTTCATTTCCCCTCAAATCATTGTTTTTTTTAAATATCTATATCTCCTAAACTGTAAAAGGTACGAAGGTCAAACTTTGTATGCAAAGTAAGTATACATACCTTTTCAAAACTGTATGCCACAAAATACCATTTTTTCGAATTGCTGCCCCGAAAAGGTACCAACAAACTTAAATTATTAATAAAATGCGCTTTGAGCACTACTTTATTCATACAACTACAACTTTTTAACGCTACTGCCGTACTTTGTAAGAAAGCCCTACTTTTTATATAACCGACAACACTATTAGCTAGTGGTAACAACAAAAACTGTAAGCTATGAAATAATATGTGTTCATATTATTGCCATTGTTGCTGTCGGCGGAAGTTTGGCATGTTTTTAACATAGTTAATTAACATGTATATTCATTTGGTTTTGTTCGCAAGACTGCTTACAGACAAAAAAAATCGTTGAGTTTTCCTTTTTGAATTAATGAAGAATACGTTTTTAGATTTGGTATTATATTGTCGAGTATACTCGGCTACACCTACCTTATTTGTTTTTCTTCTTTTCGTATGGATGCTACCAGTTCCAGTGGTCCGATTGTTTTGTAAGATAGAGGGCTGAAACTTTACAGTTAGTAAATTGGTGGGTGCAATACACAATTAAGAAGAGGAAGAGAGGCAAATTAGAGTCGTTGTATGGAAAACTTTTTTCTTTTTTAACCAATTGATTTAAAACCTCATACTTAAGTTCAAAGGGGTGCGTTCAAATTATTTTGATCGCAAAAGGGCATGGCACCGCCGACTTATATGCGAAATCAATATTTTCTAAAGCTGATGAGAATTAACACTGAGAATTGGCTATGTAGATAACATGAAATAAGATTCCAAAGAAAAAAATGGCGGGGCACAAAAAAAGCTCGTGAAGCGTGTACAATCTTCGGCAAGGCCAAAGATAACGTTCTTACTGTTTTTTTATTATAAACGGTAGCTTTAGCATGTCAAGTAAGTTTTTTGATAATTAACAAAATTTTCATCTTACCAATGAAACTAGCAGCGCTCATCATAGCCTTATCCATAGAATTCGTTTGAAAATCACATTGAGATACAATTGTTATTATGCTCATACCCATTGTTTCATTTATAACCATCATTAGCATAAGACCCGCCGTTAAGAGAATAATCCATTGAACTTTTCCAAATCCTGAAAAAAATTGTACTTACTCATTAAGTCTGTATTCTTAATTTTCAAATTTATACCAATCATGTCAAGTACATCGTCATAATCGTGCTCACTTCCATGTTCAGGATTATTAACACTTGAATTGCAGTCATAAGACTTTTCAGAACAGACATTTTTAAATTTTTTTAAAGTGCACTTTTGAGTTTGCATGTTATAATTTCTTAAGATCTTAATTTTAATGTCTTGCTCACGCCTGTGACAAAGTAAAACTGATTGCACTACCGCACATTTTTTTAAAATGTTCATTTATCTTTGTAGATGTTTCATAAATGTAAGGTTTTCAGAAAGATATAAATCAAACTTGGTATGTGGTTTATTGATGTTATCGCTAACAAGCTGACAAATACAAACAATCATGTTTTCACCTTGATTAAAAAAACATTGTAGTTTCTTGTTGTGATCATATGTGGAAAAAAGATTGTCATGTTAATATACGTATTTATTTAAAGCTATTTACAAATTTCATTTGTTGTTAAATTTTCATGATTATTAAAGCTCAATATACATAAATGTTTTAGATTGTCATTGCATCCGTTAAATTGTCTTGATTGTAAAGTGTTGCACTTTTCTGTTTACCATTAAAAAAAAATCAATGTAACAGTGTTTTGCAATAGACACAAAGTGTATGATAAATTATATGGTAATTTTATTTTCAAAGAGTCGTGTCTAATTCAAAGAGTAAATTCAGTAATATTTACAGTTTATTATAACACTATTTTGAAAAAACTTAAGACCAAAATATGAGAGCTTCAAATTTACTGACGTAAGCATTTACCCAAAATATATGACATGCTACAAATGTAAGCCATGTTGACCCACTTCATTCAAGCTTGTAATATAATGGACAAATCATCCGTGCACAACAAACAAAGTACGGTAATAATGATTTGATAAGAAGATTGTGCGTTGAATGTAAAATGTAATTAACTTATTAATAATCTCTTTTTAAAATTTGGCTACAACATTTAATTTCTTTCATGATCAACGCTAGACACTAGAAGGTGCCACGCCTGAAATTAAAAAAAAAAAACAGTAAGGGAGCTATTTTCGGCTTTGCCGAAACTTATATACTCTTGCAAGCGTTTTACCAATTATTCTTATTGGAAACTTTTTTTTTATCGTTTTCCCAACTAGAATCACAAACGATTTTGAAGATTAAGGGGCGTAGCCAAGCCCATTTTATAAGTTGTCTTTAAGAAGGCAACGCAGTCAAACTTCACTACATTTGGAAATCTTGTATCTCGTCTGCTTACGGAGAAGTCCCATTTTTTAAGTTTTTCGTTGTATAGGCGGTACCACGGCCTTATGTTCGATTGTTTTAATACTTTGGATTGTGGTCAGGCATTAAGTTTTTCAAACAAAAACCTTATTTTTGGCCGATTGTTTCTATGGGCGCTATATGCTATAGTCATCCGATCAAACTGATTTTTACATTCTAACTACCTGTAAAAAGAAAAAATATTTTCGGCATTTAAATCTTTTTGATAACTTCAAAAGTTTGGGAGAAAATCGCATTGAAACAGACAGAAAGACAGACGAACATGGCTATCTGAACTCGTCCCATCGACCTGATCAAGAATATATATACTCTACATAGTCGGAGATGTATTCTTCTCTGCGTAGCAAGCTTCACGACAGAATTAATATACTCTTTTTGCAAGAGTATACAAAATCTAGTAAGGACGGTAAAGTTGAGTATACTCACCCATATAATGCCCTGCACATACCCTCACCCATTTAAATAGTGTTCCAAATATCAAAAAAATCAGTCAAAAGTGAAGAATTTTCGAAAAATTCGGGTTTGTTGATCTGTGAGGGGGGAAGCCACGAAATAAAGGAATGTTTTTCGGTATGCAGTTTAAAGGACGTATATTAACTGAACCTGCATACAAAATTTCAGACACGTATATTTCATAGTTAAGGAGATATACATATTTTAATAAAAATAAACGAATTTACCCAAAATTTAAGTTTGCCGGCCTTTGATGGGTAGTCCAAATACAAAATGGTATTTTCTGGTATGCAGTCTTAAGAAGTTATATATACTTTGTCTACGTACAAAATTTCAGGTCAGTACCTTTAACAGGTTCGGAGATATCGGCTTTGACATGCAAACACTATTTGAGGGGAAATAAAGGGTAGGGGGGAAAAATTTAGTATCTAAAATTTAGTACTTATTAAGTCTGCATACAAAGTTTCAGGTTCGTATCTGTTATAGTTGTGAAGATATACAAAATTTTGCAAAAAAAAAATGGAATTTACGAAAAATTTAAGTTTTGATGGTCTTTGAGGGGTAGTCGTAAATACAGAGGGGTATTTTCTGGTATGCAATCTTAAGGATATGTATTTAATGGGTGTACACACAAAATTTCAGGTCCGTACTTTTAATTGTTTTGAAGATATATTAATTAACAATAAAACACTTTTTGAGGGGTAATAAAGGAGAGGGAGGAAAATTGTAGTATGCACTTTTATTAAAATTTACATTCTTAGTCTACCTACCAACTTTCATAGTTCCAGCGTTCCTGATGTTCAAGTTATAGCTTTTTCAAAAAGAAGGCGTAGCTGCTTGGGTGGGAAGGAGTGGGCGTGGCTCAAAACCGTTCAAACTTGATCTGCTGTCAAGCATCACGAGTCTATCCTCCAAATCTCAAGTCTTTATCTTTTATACTTTCCAAGAGGAGGAGGACGTTTCCATTGGTGAGGACGGACAGTATGTACAGGGTATAAACAATACGAACGCTATCTTCGACCTTGCCGAAGATTGCATACTCTTCACGAAACCTTTTGCACCAAAAAAGTTTTTACGCAACCTATGAACAAACGAAAAAAGTTTTGCATACAGCAATTTATTCACTTTTCTTCTTCTTTTCATATCTGGGCAACCAGTTCCAGTAATCTGATCATGCTGGTTTAGACCAATACTTGTGGTAATGAAATTCAAGGGTCTGTGCAAAATTTCAAGGTAATAGCTTCAAAACTGAGGGAGGAGTTAGCATACATATAGGAGTTAGCATACATACAGATATATAAGTTAGCACATATGCAGATATATAGATGATACATATTCTTGATCAGATCGAAAGGACGAGGTTATATAGCCATGCCCGTCTGTGTAACTGTTTCAATAAGAACTCCTCCCAGAGTTTTGAAGTTAGCAGGCAGTTTTTAGGATAGCATATAGCTCCCATAGAAACGATCGGTCAAAAATTATGTTTTTGCTTGAAAAACAGCGTGTTTTTGAATTTATCGCCCCAATATTTTGCACAAAATTTTCTTTGACATAAACAATGATACAATGCAAAAATGGTTAAGATCGGGCTACTATAGCATATAGCTCTCATAGAAACGATCGGTTAAAAATACAAATTTTGTTAGAAAAACTTTTTTGTGCTTAAATATAAACAAACTAAACTTTGCAAATACGTGTTTCTATTAATGCTTGACTATATTCCAAAGTTTTATAAGAATCGGACAAAAGGTCGTGGCACCGCTCATATAGCGAAAAACTTAAAATGGGGTTTCTGTAGCAGAAGATATACAAGACTACAAAATGTGGTGAATGCAGTCATACGCATTGCTTTCTTTAAGACAACTTATAAAATAAGCGTGGCTACGCCCCTTAATCTTCAGAAACGTATGTGATTCTTGTTGGGAAAACGATAAAAAAGATTTTCCAATAGGTATAATTGGGGGAAACGCTTGCAAGAGTATACGATATAAGTTTCGGCAAAGCCGAAGATAGCTCCCTTACTGGTTTCTCTTTATGTTAGTAGCCTATATACCAATTTTCATTATTTTAGCTGATTGGGTACCGGAGAAATGCAAATTATTGATTTTGGCTAAAAGTAGGTGTTCACCACAAACTGAGCAGCACGAGGACAGGGAATTTTGCACTGCTACAATCAGGTCATCGGAATCTCTCCTGGGACCGCATCAAGTATTCTTTCCCTTTCAAGGCGATAAGGTTCGTGTACCAATAGACTGAACGGCAGTGAAAAATCAGAGCCCTCTTTTAACGCATATGGAATACATAGTACTTTTACTTGACCAAGACAGGGTCGTGGTAGAACGGCACAGACTTTTTCCTACTATATATGCCTGCTGGATACACCCGACAACACACATATCCATAACGAGTGGAACACGCATCCTATTTTGCTTGTTCACTTGACATAAAAGCAATAATAATCTGCTTTTTAGTTACTTACATTGTACTTGTAGTTTCACTTAGTGTTATTGCTTCGAGGAAGCAAATCTTTCTTTCTCGTTTGTCTGCCGACACTACATGTGAAACTATAGCTAAGTATATTGCAGTAAGGCCGCCGAGGTGAAAGTTCATAAATTTTCTTTCACCCCACCTAGAGAGATTGCCTCATTTAAAGTGAGTGTCCCAAAAGAGGCTTTCAAGCTTCTAGGCGATCCATCTTTTTGGCCTGCGCACATGGTAGTCCATGAGTTTAAGCCTAAAAAAAGGCCCCGTCTCTCCTCATCAACCACTACGGCTCTTAGCTTACCCCATGCTTCCGTGTTTAGCACCGAGCCAAAAAACTAAAGTGGCCCTCTGACCCCCTTTCAATCGTATATCAGAGTGTCAAGGGTCTTTTGTCCAAACTCAGTAATCATTATAGGAACAGTGTTTCATTTGACGTGGACATCGTTGCTTTTTCGGAAACTTGGCTTAACCAAAGTATATTAAGCAGCGAAATTTTTTGTAATAAGTTCGACTCCTACAGCCATGATTGACTTGCTCGTCGTAGGCGTGGCGTTCTTATAGCAGTAAATTCACATCTTCGCTCTGAGGCTATCCAACTCGATATGGTTACCGATATTGAATTTATTGGAGTAAAGATCAGTCTAGCTCAGCTAACTATCTTAGTTACGTGTTCATACATTCCACCCAATTTTGCACTGGATGTATATTTAAATCACGTTGACTCGATAAAAGCCATATATGACCTCAAACAAGACAGAAATTTTCTCATTGTTCTTGGTGATTTTAATCTTCCGCACATTTCTTGGTCTCACTCCAATTATTCAAATTACTTAATACTTTCAGGGCAACATGACTTTCTGGATATTCTGTTAGAATTACCTCTTTTCAGGCTAACGGGGTTGTGAGCTCAATTAATAGATCTCTTGATCTTGTATTGACTAATGACTCCAATAGTATAGCTGTCTCCAGATGTGAAGATTCTTTCCACCCTACGTTAGAAATAGTTCATGGTCTACCGTTTTTTTCTTCCATTCCGAAGAGTGCTTCCCTTCAAAAACTTTTTGTTTTCGCAAAACTAATTTCGATCTACTTTATTCGTTAATTGATCAGACAGATTGATCCATATTATATATTTGTAATGACTTATTATATGCCACTTAATTCTTTTATGACACCATTTATGGCATTCTCAATTTTTGTGTTCCAATTGGCTCATCACCAACATTGTCCCAACGACCTCCATGGGTTTTCCGCCAATTGTCGAATCTAAAATATGTGAAATTAAGACTTTATAAAAAATTTAAATCGTCTGGTTTACTGTCTGATTTTTCTAGATATTCAATAGTTCGATCACAGTTTTTCTCGCTTAATAGCATTTGCTACAAAAACTACTTGGGTCGATGCAAAAGAGCATTTTCACGCGATCCTAAATCATTCTACAAATTTGTGAATTCTAAGCGCAGAACGGCGTTGTATCCATCGTCATTCTTCTTAGATGTCAAGTCGTCCTCCGATGATCAGGGAATTTCAAATTTGTTTGCCGAGTTCTTCCAAACAACTTATTCGTCCTCATCATTCTCGGGAATCTCATACCCATACACAATAACCTCTATCAATGGCTTTGCTTCCCCTGTTTTTAATCAAGATATGGTCTTAAAAAATCTATCGGCTGTTACAAGTTCGTTATCCCCTGGCCCAGATAATGTGCCTGGTTGCGTATTAGAAAAGTATGCGAATTTAAGTGCAAGCCTTTATGGAAGCTTCTCAGCTTGTCGCTTATTAATGCCTCATTTCCCTCTATTTGGAAGGAATCTTTTATAATTCCTCTTCACAAAAAGGGTAATAAGTCCGATATCCAAATTGTTTGCTATTCCCAAACTTCTTGAAAAGATTATTATTGCAAACTTGCAACACCAATGTAAGTCTGTGATGTCTCCTTCTCAGCATGGGTTCTTAAAAATGAGGTCAGCTTGTACCAATCTTCTTGAATTCACATGTTTGGTAAATAGTGGTTTTGTTAATCAATCTCAAGCCGATGTCATATATACTGATTTTAGTAAAGCTTTTGACTCGGTGAACCACATTTTGCTCTTATTGAAATTAAGTCTTTTATGCTTTCCACCAAATCTTTAGTTTGGATAAAATCTTACTTAACCAACAGGTCTCAACGAGTGTTGCTCAGATCTGCTGCATCCGAGCTTGTTCAAGATACATCTGGTGTCCCTCAGGGAAGTCACCTCGGTCCTCTTTTGCTTAATCTTTTCGTTAATGATCTGCCCTTGTCGATATCACACACACGGGTACTTATGTACGCTGATGATGTTAAATTGTGTCTTTCTTAAAAGGATCCTGCTTCTCATGGCCTTTTGCAGGAGGACCTGAACTCTCTGCACTCTTGGTGTTCACTTAATTTGCTTTTGCTCAATTGCTCTAAATGCAAATATATGACTTATCATCGTAGTAAACCCCACTTGTTTACTTATTCAATTGATAATGTCCAACTGGAACGAGTCTCAAATTTTAATGATTTAGGTGTTCTCTTTGAACCCAAACTCATCTTCATCCAACAAATTTTAACAGTCGTCAATAAGGCGAAGGGCGTTTTTGGATTTATTAAACATTGGTCTAAAGAATTCAAGGACCCTTATATCACTAAAATTCTTTTCACGTCACTTGTACGTCCTATACTTGAATATTGCTGTTGTGTATGGTCACCACAAAATAAAAAACACCAAGACCGCATTGAGTCAGTTCAGAAACAATTAATCTTATTTGCTCTTCGTGGTCTAAACTGGGACCCTATTATCAGACTACTGCCATACCATTAAAGGCTCCTCCTCATTGACCTTCCATCTCCTTCGCAACGTAGGATTGTTTTAGGGACTGTTTATACCCTGTACATACTGTACCAGGGTATATTGTGTTTGTTTGGCCGAAATGTATGTAACGCAGAGAAGGAGGGGAGGGGGACCCTATAAAGTATATATATTCTTGATCAGGACGACAAGACAAATTGATTAAGCCATGTCCGTCCGTCGTCGTCCGTCCGTCCGTCCGTCCTCACCAATGGTTCTCGGAAACTATAAAAGATAGAGACTTGAAATTTGGAGGATAGACTCGTGATGCTCGGCAGCAGATCAAGTTTGAACGGTTTTGAGCCACGCCCACTCCTTCCCAACCAGCTACGCCCACTTTTTGGAAAGGCTATAACTTGAACACCAGAAACGCTAGAACTATGAAAGTTGGTATGTCGACTAAGTATGTAAAGACCTATAAAACTGCATACCCCAATTTTCCCCCAACCCTTCATTACCCTTCAAAAAGTGTTTTTTTGTAAATTACTGTATCTTCAAAACTATAAAAGATACGGACCTGAAATTTTGTATGTAGACTCAGTAAATACATGTCCTTAAAACTGCATACCAGAAAATACCCATTTGTATTTTTGACTACCCCTCAAAGACCACCAAACTTACATTTTTTGTAAATTTCACTTTTTTTTTACAAAAATTTGTATATCTCCACAACTATAACAGATACGAAATTGAAACTTTGTATGCAGACTTCATAGATGTATGTCTTTAAAACTGCATACCAAATTTTTCCCCCCTACTCTTAATAACCCCTAAAATAGTGTTTGCATGTCAAAGCCTACATCTCCGAAATTGTTGAAGGTACGGACCTGAAATTTTGTTCGTAGACAAAGTATATATAACTTCTTAAGACTGCATACCAGAAAATACCATTTTGTATTTGGACTACCCATTAAAGGTCGGCAAACTTAAATTTTGGGTAAATTCCAGTTTATTTTTATTAAAATATGTATATCTCCACAACTATGAAATATACATGTCTGAAATTTTGTATGCAGATTCAGTTAATATACGTCCTTTAAACTGCATACCGAAAAACACCCCTTTATTTCATGGCTTCCCCCTCAGAGATCAACAAACTCGAATTTTTCGAAAATTCCTCACTTTTGACTGATTTTTTATATTTGGAACACCATTTAAATGGGTGAGGGTATGTGCAGGGTATTATATGGTTGAGTATACTCAACTATACCGCCCTTACTAGTTTTTTCATAAGCTTGTTGTTGGTACAATTGATTCCTCATACTTACTTGGTCAGATTAGTTTCAACGTCCCACGAAGAAGTACAAGAAATTTTGTCCCAATTATCACAGATGCACAACTAACTATGCCCTTCATAACCCGTTTCGCGTTTTATGTATGAATTACAATAATCTTTATCAGATCATCTCACCTGAAATCTCTCTCTTGACACTCAACTCCTCCTTTCAACGCTTCCATCATGAGTCTACTGTGGATTAGCGTCCTAACAACAGCGGCTTTTAGATGGACTTTTAGCACTGATTTAAATTTATTCTCTGACCACACATGGCTGTGAGTTGGGGCATAGCTGGCTTAATGCAAATAAATTTTCCTCACCGGGTCAGAGACTTATATTGTACTTACTACATAATTTTTTATATTATTGTATGTTTATACCCTGTACATACTGTACCAGGGTATATTGTGTTTGTTTGGCCGAAATGTATGTAACGCAGAGAAGGAGGGGAGGGGGACCCTATAAAGTATATATTTTCTTGATCAGGACGACAAGACAAATTGATTAAGCGATGTCCGTCCGTCTGTCCGTCCATCCGTCCGTCCTCACCAATGGTTCTCGGAAACTATAAAAGATAGAGACTTGTGATTTGGAGGATAGACTCGTGATGCTCGGCAGCAGATCAAGTTTGAACGGTTTTGAGCCACGCCCACTCCTTCCCGCCCAACCAGCTACGCCCACTTTTTGAAAAGACTATAACTTGAACACCAGAAACGCTAGAACTATGAAAGTTGGTATGTAGACTAAGTATGTAAATTTTTATAAAACTGCATACTACAATTTCCCCCCTCCCCTACATTTCCCAACAAAAAGTGTTTTATTGTTAATTACGATATCTTCAAAACCATTAAAGGTACGGACCTGAATTTTTGTGTGTACACTCAGTAAATACATATCCCTAAGACTGCATACCAGAAAATACCCCTCTGTATTTAGGACTACCCCTCAAAGACCCTCAAACTTAAATTTTTCGTAAATTACACTTTTTTTTTACAAAAATTTGTATATCTCCACAACTATAACAGATACGAAATTGAATTTTTCTATGCAGACTTCATAGATGTATGTCTTTAAAACTGCATACCAAATTTTTCCCCCTACCCTTTATTACCCCTCAAATAGTGTTTGCATGTCAAAGCCTACATCTCTGAAATTGTTGAAGGTACGGACCTGAAATTTTGTTCGTAGATAAAGTATATATAACTTCTTAAGACTGCATACCAGAAAATACCATTTTGTATTTGGACTACCCATTAGAGGTCGGCAAACTTAAATTTTAGGTAAATTCCAGTTTATTTTTATTAAAATATGTACACTGCCGCTCAACTGAATAGGTTTGAGTTTTTTTTTAGACTTAGAACATAATATCTTCATAACGAGCACTCGGATTTAAACCAAATAAATTTTTTTAAGTAAAACGATTCATTATTTATAAAATACAAAAGTTTTTTTTTTTTTGTTTAGTTTTTATATTTTTTTTATTATTTTTTCAAAAACATAGCTGAAAATCTACATTATTTTTGGCTCAAGTGAATAGGTTTGACCAACAAAACTATAAAAAAAAATTATTCACAGCAATATTTCAAGGCACTTGGTAACTTTAATAATAAAAGACACTATTTCTGCATTATTTAAAATTTGGTATGACCCCCCTTATTCGTAATTATTTCAAACATTCGAGTTGATAAGGAATCGTAATATTTTTCAAATTCACTCAATGAAATAGTTGACCAGGCTTTTTTAATCGCTTCAACCAGGGTCGCCGAGTGTTGAAATTGTCTTCCCCCATCATATACTCTCCTGGATAAAAGTCTCCAAATGTTCTCGATAATATTTTTGTCTGGGGAGTATGGCGGCCACTCGAGCAAGTTGACATTCTAGTCCTTAATCCACTGTTTTGTTACCCGGGCTGTGTGGATAGGGGCGTTGTTTTGTTGGTACGTCCATTTAATAGGTCCAAAAATACCGCAAAACTGTGGAAAAGCCTTTTAGAGCACAGTCTTGCAGACATTTGCATTCATCTTTGATGAAACAAAGTGCAGCTCGCAAGATCCATAAAACGATATGGTTCCCCAAACCATTATGCGTCCTGTACAGGAGTGATGACGACTCAGAAAGCATTCCTCTTTTTGCTTATCGTGAAAATAATAGTTGTAGCTATCCGGTCCGTCGAGATTGAACTTTTTTTCGTCAGAGAAGACCACAGCCTTCCACAGCTGCACTTTGTTTCATCAAAGATGAATGCAAATGTCTGCAAGACTGTGCTCTAAAAGGCTTTTCCACAGTTTTGCGGTATTTTTGGACCTATTAAATGGACGTACCAACAAAACAACGCCCCTATCCACACAGCCCGGGTAACAAAACAGTGGATTAAGGACTAGAATGTCAACTTGCTCGAGTGGCCGCCATACTCCCCAGACAAAAATATTATCGAGAACATTTGGAGACTTTTTATCCAGGAGAGTATATGATGGGGGAAGACAATTTCAACACTCGGCGACCCTGGTTGAAGCGATTAAAAAAGCCTGGTCAACTATTTCATTGAGTGAATTTGAAAAATATTACGATTCCTTATCAACTCGAATGTTTGAAATAATTACGAATAAGGGGGGTCATACCAAATTTTAAATAATGCAGAAATAGTGTCTTTTATTATTAAAGTTACCAAGTGCCTTGAAATATTGCTGTGAATAATTTTTTTTTATAGTTTTGTTGGTCAAACCTATTCACTTGAGCCAAAAATAATGTAGATTTTCAGCTATGTTTTTGAAAAAATAATAAAAAAAATATAAAAACTAAACAAAAAAAAAAAAAACTTTTGTATTTTATAAATAATGAATCGTTTTACTTAAAAAAATTTATTTGGTTTAAATCCGAGTGCTCGTTATGAAGATATTATGTTCTAAGTCTAAAAAAAAACTCAAACCTATTCAGTTGAGCGGCAGTGTATATCTCCACAACTATTGAAATATACTTGTCTGAAATTTTGTATGCAGGTTCAGTTAATATACGTCCTTTTAACTGCATACCAAAAAACACCCCTTTATTTCATGGCTTCCCCCCACAGAGATCAACAAACCCGAATTTTTCGAAAACTCCTCACTTTTGACTGATTTTTTTGATATTTGGAACACCATTTAAATAGGTGAGGGTATGTGCAGGGTATTATATGGTTGAGTATATTCAACTATACCGCCCTTACTAGTTTTTATTTATTATTATAGTATTTATTTTTTCTTTCGAATGTAATTATTATTTTTTTTTTTATATATTAATATAACTGTAAGTAAATTATAGCAGTATATTTGTTATTAATAAATTAATAAACAAATAAACATTAATTCTAATCAGGGCTTATAATTTAAAAATAATATTAGATAAAATTTATTAATTTACATAGTCCAAAATAAAATAATGATATTGAAGGCCTTAAGCATTGCTAGCTTCCTTTCTCGAGAAACGTGTTTGTAAGGTCTTGGTTGTAGCACGAAGTGTTAGGCAACCTTTTAGCTTTATTATACATGGTGTACTATTCCAATTTTGTACTGTTCTCTAATTCAAATTCTGTTTATATGTTCACTTACACCCTTTTTTGTTATCAGACAGATGTCGTGGGTTCAAGTCCCACTCCAGCAAGAATGTTAACAAAAATATATTGTAAAAGAAAGAAAATTTAGATGTGAGGTTGTCAGAGAATTTGCGAAATCTTATTGAGGTTATTTCATTTCATATACCATAGAAAGTTTAATATATTTCTTTTTTGTTTCATAATACTTTTAAATTTTAAACTACAAACTAATTTTATATCCTTTTTTGGGATTCGATCCCAGCGTCGTTGGATTGAAAGTCGGCACTCAACCAACTCCACTATAGATATCATAAATAAATCCAGTAAGGATGGTATCATCGGCATTGCCGAAGATGCATATTTTCACGACACCTCATTCACCTTATCTCGCTCATTTTGTTTTTAGAATCTTAATGAAACTTTCAGGCATTTGATCTGACTACGGTTTACTTCTACTTCTGAAATTTCGCTCTATATTACAAAATAAAAAAGTGTTTTATACAACGATTAAAATTTTTTATACCCTGTACATACTGTACCAGGGTATATTGTGTTTGTTTGGCCGAAATGTATGTAACGCTGAGAAGGAGGGGAGGGGGACCCTATAAAGTATATATATTCTTGATCAGGACGACAAGACAAATTGATTAAGCCATGTCCGTCCGTCTGTCCGTCCGTCCGTCCGTCCGTCCTCACCAATGGTTCTCGGAAACTATAAAAGATAGAGACTTGAGATTTGGAGGATAGACTCGTGATGCTCGGCAGCAGATCAAGTTTGAACGGTTTTGAGCCACGCCCACTCCTTCCCGCCCAACCAGCTACGCCCACTTTTTGAAAAGGCTATAACTTGAACACCAGAAACGCTAGAACAATGAAAGTTGGTATGTCGACTAAGTTGGTAAAGACCTACAAAACTGCATACCCCAATTTTCCTCCCTCTCCTTTATTACCCCTCAAAAAGTGTTTTATTGTTAATTACGATATCTTAAAACCATGAAAGGTACGAACCTCAAATTTTGTGTGTACACTCAGTAAATACATACCCTTAAGACTGCATACCAGAAAATACCCCTCTGAATTTAGGACTACCCCTCAAAGACCGTCAAACTTAAATTTTTCGTAAATTTCACTTTTTTTTTAAAAAAATTTGTATATCTCCATAACTATAACAGATACGAACCTAAAACTTTGTATGCAGATTAAGGAAATGTATATCTTTAAAACTGCATACTAAATTTTTCCCCCTTTATTACCCCTCAAATAGTGTTTTTATGTCAATGGCTATATCTCCGAAATTAATAAAGGCACTGACCTGAAATTTAGTAAGTAGGCAAAGTATTTATAACTTCATAAGACTGCATACCAGAAAATACCATTTTGTATTTGGACTACCCATTAGAGGTCGGCAAACTTAAATTATGGGTAAATTCCAGTTTATTTTGATTTAAATATGTATATCTCCACAACTATGAAATATACATGTCTGAAATTTTGTATGCAGGTTCAGTTAATATACGTCCTTTTAACTGCATACCGAAAAACACCCCTTTATTTCTAGCTTCCCCCCACAGAGATCAACAAACTCGAATTTTTCGAAAATACTTAACTTTTGACTGATTTTTGTGATATTTGGAACACCATTTAAATAGGTGAGGGTATGTGCAGGGTATTATATGGTTGAGTACACTCAACTATACCACCCTTACTAGTTTTTTTCTTCATTTCGTATGGGGGCTACTTCTTCTAGTGGTTCAATCTTGCTTGTTTAGACCCTTGTGTCATCGTTATAAAATACAAGGATGTCTGGAAAATTTCAATTCGATAGCTTCAAAACGGAGGGAGGAGTTTGCATACATACAGACAGACGGACAGACGGACATGGCTATATCAACTCGTCTTGTCCTGATCAAGAATATATACTTCGTATAGTCGGCTTTTTGGGTGTTACAAACTTCGTGACAAAACTATAATACTTTTCACTGCGTGAAGAGATAATTTAAGTCTCCGACCCGGTGGGAGAAATTTATTTGCACTAAACCAGCTCCAGCCCCAACTCACAGCCTGATGTGGTCAAAGACTTCATTTTAATGAGAGTCCATCCTGTACCCAATATGTCCAACGGCAAATCCATTGACACACTTAGATAGCGTAGAACGGAGAAGTTGAGCGACGAAAGATAGATTTCCGATGAGTTGACCTATTCAGGTTATTGAAGTACAGGCATAAAATGCGAAAAGGATCATGAAGAGCAAGAGAGAAAACCTGTTTGATGTCAAAAAAGATAGCAGAGCAATAAAACTTATTTTCAAAGGTTTTGAGAATGTGAGATAATCCTTAGTCAATTACTTCTCTCACTCTACCGAATATAATCTTTTCCAGAATTTTAGAAAAGGTTGCAATACATTGTATGAAAAACTGAATTGAAGAGAAGAGATTGCTGTTTCACGGTTGATCCCTCTCGTGAATCTCCATAGATTGTAACATATAGGCTATGGGATTTCGCAAAAGATGCCATCTATGTGTTAAACATCGTTCTTTTCTAAGTGAATCATAGATTTCGGGTTTTAAAGAGGGACGAGACTCACCACTTAAACTTAAGGAATTTGGTGACCCAAAGTTGCAGCTCATCATAAATATTTATATTTAAAAGTTTAACGGCATCTCAACATCGCCTGCAGATTGAATTAAAAAAACCATTAATAAATCTAAATAAATAAAGTATAAATGTCAACCGAGTCAGGTTTGCATTGGCATTATGAATGAGTGATATTCCATTGTGAATAGACCCGTCACAGCAACTCGATCGACGAATTGTAGCGCACCTGTCGTCGTTAACTAACAGTAGAGTAACAGCAGCTCGATCGACGAAGCCTAGAACATCTTTCGCTGTTAACCAACAGCAGTGAACGACCGACTTAAAGGTCTGCGTTTGATATTGCGGATTTAACGGTCTGCGAAAGGGTACCGTTGGCGACAGGCAACAGCGGCTTCGGACAGAATTGGACAGGAGGCTGAAGACACTCGAGTTCAAGATTTTCAGGCAGCAGGTCACGCGAGGACACATAAAGTATTGTGTGGGTTGTTTGAGAAAGTGAAGAAGTGACAGGTGTGTGTCCATGTTTATGGTTTAAAAGCTTTATCGAACGAAACTAAAGAGTCCTTTTTCGAAACCCACCTAAGCGTACATTGGCTTTAAGCCGTGCTGATATTGTCCAACGGGCAACCCAAACACAAAATCAGTGCAGCCTTACGAATTCCCCCCACTACCTTCGAGCTGTCAACGACAACAGTGCAGGAAAAAACCATTCGCACAACCGTCAGCGAGTCGTCAACGCGAATCTACACAGCGCTGACCAGCAACAATAACAGCTACTAAATCATCACACATCACACCACAGCCACCAATCAAGATGAATCTAAGTCTAGTTGTTAAGTAAATTATAATATTTTGCATTACATATAATATATAAAAGATCTTGGTTAGTTCCCGATCTTGCGTAAAAAGAAGAATTTGTTACAGCGCGAATGGGACTCCCTATCTTTGTTCCAACTATTTGGCCATGAACCTGTCATTGAAAATAAACTGAGTGGTGAACCACAGTATTACGATTTATAACAACTGCTTCTCCAGTTCTATGATCATCCGGATGATATGCAGCATAGACACTAAATCCAATGCATTGACAATAAGACCTACTGGTAAAATGAGTTTCGTCCACATGCATTATGTCGACCTTGTTAAATTTCATCCACGCAGTGAGCTCCAGAAGGTAAAGCTGAAGCCCATCTACATTCCAGACACCAATGATTAACGAAGTCATTGACTCTGAGAAAAGGCAAGAAAGGCTGTTTGGTCAGAAACTGCGGCTGGACAACCCAGAGAAGACCAAGCAGAATGAGGAAGTCAATTAAGAAGAACTTTAATGAAATTTAAAATAATTTATATTAAATTCCTGGAAAATGATCGTGGCGTCATGAAAGAAATTAAACACAACCAAAATCAAAACAAAATAAATTCAACAAAATAAATTCAACAAAATAAATTCAACAAAATAAAATTACACTCTTTAAAGCACAACGAAACACAGCTATTTGACAAAACAGCCCCTAATGTAGGCCCCACCCAACAACTATTTGCGGAGCATTCACGCCTTTAACGAGGTTAGGGAAAAAGAATGTAGTTTTTTAGTGGACCCAAGAATGTCTGGAAGCCTTCCAATATATAACATATGCATTAATATCACCGCAATATCTTAATTTTGATAAGCAGTTTTGCATTACAACAGACGCATGTAAAAATGTGTGTGGTGCGTTATTAAGTCAAAAATATGATGTTGCATGCCAGTTGCATATGCATCTCGATCATTTACACAAGGAGAAAGAAACAAATAAATTATAGAATAGGAATTACCTGCCTTACCTTGGGCAATATGTTACTTCAGGCCCTATGTATACGGTAAAAAGTTTTTGGTTCGAGCCGATAACAGGCCATTATCATATTTGCTTGCAATGAAAAATCTATCATCGAAATTAACTAAGATGAGATTCGACCTAGAAGAATACGATTTTATAGTAAAGTACCTGAGGGGCAAAGAAAATTATGCAGCTTACGCTTTATTTAGAATAGAATTTGAAGATATCAAGTAGAGGTGGGCGCGGGCCTGTATTTTGAGGCCCGGGCCCGCACGAAAACGAACTCTTTTTTGAGAGGCCCGGCCCGTCCAAACACGAAACTTTTTACCAAGGCCCGGGCCCGGACCGGCCCGCACGAAATTTATTTACATATATAAGGAAATTTAAAAGACATGCAATTTGGGTCATGGTTTTAAACTCAGTTATTATTTGGGAATCAAGTGTGCTAGTTCTGCAAAGTTTACATAATTTTTCTGACCACAATGCAAATATTTGCATTGTTGGTTCCTTGTCAGAGCTAAGTGCTTTAGAGCAGTCCTTAAAAGGTTTTAAGAAGCATAAAATGTTTTCAAGTAATGAAAAATCTAAATTACTAATTCGCTGTAGCTCATCTTTTTTAAGTAAAAGAGTTTTTATTTCCTCTTTTACATCAAATACACTCAAAAGCATAAAAAATGTAGAGTTCCAGCGTGTTTTACCTTGCTGTTTCAGTGTTTTTGAGAGCTTACTGTTAAGTCGCGACATATTTTATATTTCAAGGTTTTTTCAATTTCACAATAGGAAGCCAATTTTAGATTAGTGGTGTGCAAACAAGTAAAATATGTATAACCAAATCGATAGTAGTATTGATAAACAATTAAAATGCTATAAATGGTGGTTCTAATTCGAGCATATAGAAAAATAGCGCGAACAAATCAAAATTGTTTTCGGGCTTTTACGGGCTTATTTCGGGCTTTTACGGGCCGGGCTTTTTTGCTAAGGCCCGGGCCCGCACGAAGCCTGCACGAATCTTGATTTTAAGGCCCTGGCCCGCTCCGGGCCTGTGTAAGCCCGCGTGCCACGAAAAAAAGCCCGGCCCGCGCCCACCTCTAATATCAAGAGCATGTCAAATGATAATAAGACCATATTAAAAGTAACTACGAGACAGCAAACAAGACAAAATCAGAAAAACAGGAAGAAAATATCTTAGATAACAATTTATTAAAAGAAGCCTATATAAAAGAGCACACGTGTTTGAATAAAAGATCTGCCACAATATTCTAAGAAAAAAAGAGTACATATGTAAAATTGGGACAAATATTAGGCGAGATTAATAAGAACGACGTTATTGCTCATAACAAAAATTAATTTAGATCAACTTTTAATGAGGTTTGAAAATATAGCCGGCAATAAAGGAATTCAACAGTTCCAGTTATCCAAGGATGACTCAATTATAACCGACTTCGCACAGAGGGGCCATAGGTTGATTTCACTGGCGAAAATCCGAAAGTGCATGAAAGCTATCGATAAAACCAATAGACGTATCTGATAGAGAAACTACGGAACTATCTTCCTTTTTGAAATCGGAATTATAGTTTGGAAGATATACGCACTCAAAGTTGACCTTTTTCAACTTTCAACAACATACTGAATTTTTCGACAATTTGGCATCTTTAAGTTATCAGCGAAACTAAATATGAAGTCTGTTGCATTTGTGGTTTTTAATGGGGGATGTTTTCTGAAATATTCACTTTTGAGTGTTTTCCAAATTTGGTGAACAAACTAAAAATGCTCAAGCATGGAGGAAGCATTCCAGATTTTCTTACGGTTTTTATATAAAAAAAGAATGCATTGTAGATTCACTGTGACAGCTTTAATATGTTAATAAATGAAAATATTTTATTATGGTTGGCCAAATTTACTAAGAGAAGTATCCTGTTGCAGTTATAGGCAGTGTAAACTGTGGTAAAAGGTCATAATTCTCTTCTCTTCTCTTCTTCATTTTGTATGTCAGGTACCAGCCAAAAAGTTTGTTATACAACGATTTAAATTTTGTTAATTTTACTTCTTCTTTTCGTATGGGGGCTACCACAGATCACAGACTCTGTGTAAAATTTTAGCTTGATAACCTATTTTCAGATTAACAAACGGAAGGACAGACGGACACATCTACATATATTAATGCGACTTGTCATGTTGATTAATTATATATCTACTTTTAGAGCCACAAATGTATATGTTTCCTCCGGATATTGAAAAACAAGGCACTTTGAAGGCATTGGTAACAAACTTCAATTTAGACAACATGTTTTGATTTTTACAACGTACAAACTCAAAAGGCCTCACTGTGCGTCGGCTTAAAAAATTTTAAAGATAAAAGAAATAATAAAAACGCGTAAGAACACATTTTTACATCACTGAAAATAAACAGTGAAAAAGATAAACAAGGTATATTAGAAAAATTTCATGATGATCCCATTGTGAAGACGCAAATAGTAGGGAAATTCGCGACTGTCATGTTAAGATGTCAACATTGTTAATAGGCCGCGACGCTGATTAGCGCACGATTAAGTTGCATTGCGAGGGTGATTACAGCGCAGCTACAAAATGTTGATGCTAACAACGCGTACTTGTGCCGAAAATTACAACAACATAACTTGTTGTTATATTTGGAGTAAACAAGCCAGGGTGGCTCCCCAAATCGAAACACAAACTAAGCTATTGTTCACGAAATCAGAAAGCGCAAAACTGCCTCTCACGAAATTGGAAAACGAACTAAATTATTTTTCACGAAATCGGAAAGCGCAAAACTGCCACTCACGAAATCGGAAAACGAACTAAACTATTTTTTACAAAATCGGAAAGCGCAAAACTGCCGCTCACGAAATCGGAAAATGAACCAAACTATTTTTCGAAAAGTGCAAAACTGCCGCTCATGAAATCGGAAAACGAACTAACTGGCCGTCACCCAATTCCCTGACAACGAGCATTTGTTCCTACCCCATGGAGCGAAACTACGGAGACGTCCTCCCTTCTCCTTCTGCTAGACTAGTCGTTCTCAATCAACAGGCGAAAGTTACTGACACCAGTCTAGCGCTGGGTCCGAGAGTCAAGGTTTCAGGCCGCCTTCCGGTGGTGGCGCTGCCCCTACATCCTTGATGAACAACTTCAGCTCTCTTACATGGGCCGTGCGAATCTTGCCCCCTTCCGTTCTTGCACTTCAGCAATCATTGGGGAATGGAAACCCCGCACCACAAATGGTCAATCGAACCGAGGTGCCAACTTAGCGGCAAATCTCCCCACTGCCTTTGACAATGGGTGCTGCCGCACCATCACCAGCTGGCCAATATCCGGGCGACAATCACGTCACCTCAGATTATAACGACGGCCTTGCTCAGCAGCAGAATCTTCTCCAACTGGGTCGATTTTTCCATTCCATTTGCATTCGTCCCACAATTCCTCCAAAAATCGTCTAAACGCCCGGCTGGTGAACTGGGCCCCATTATCGGTAATCAGCATCTTCGGCAGGCCAAACCTTGCCAAAATCCATTCCCAAAACGCCTTCCGGAGGCTTTCCTGACTGGCCTTGCGCAAAGGGACCAACTCTACCCATTTTGAAAAACGATCCACAAACACTAACAACATGGAATTGCCGTGAGTGGACCTGAGGAGTGGCCCTACAAAATCAGCGCAAACTGAACCCAGGGCTCCGATGAGATCTGCGTCATCTTCCCAGCCGTCTTTTGCTGGCTGACTTGGAACTTTTGGCACAACCCAGCACGAACCCGCAGACATCGCGGTATAGGCCCGGCCAATAATAACGCTGCATTACCCGAGCGATCGTCTTCTTAACGCCAAGGTGACCCGCTGTAACAGCGCTATGTGTTTCCTCCAACACCCTCCGCCTCTGCTGCCCTGGCAAACAAAGTTTCCAGTCTGGGCAGCCCTCTTGACCGAAACACGAAGGCAAGTAGCGGTATAGATTCCCGTTCTCGACAATAAAATCCGAGAACCTCTCCGGGTGTTTTTTCACGCCGACTACTTTTGCTTCACTCAGGGGCAGTCGTCCGCGTCACCCTCTACCACCTCCACGCGGCAAAGCACTCCAAGGGGTCCAGCGGGCAATCTGCCCTGAAGGACTCTCAATCCGGTTCAACCACGTCAGAGCCTGATGTTCCGTGATTACCGTGAATTGATACCCCTCCAGGTAGGGTTGCAGCTTGCGAATGCCCCGCACAGTAGCCAAACACTCCTTTTCCGTGGCGGAATAATTCCGTTCTGACTTCCCTAGGTGACGACCTTACGCCAGTCGTCACCTAGCTCCTCACCGTCCATCGTTAACACAGCGCCTAATCTATAGTCGCCTGCATGCGTTTTGAGGCAAAACCTCTGACTAAAGTCGGGACAAACCAAAACTGACGCCTTCGTCAGCCGACTCTCCAGCTCCTCAAACTCTTTCTGATGCACTTCCCGCTACTTCCAATGCTTTCCATTCATCAGCAATGAAGTCAAGTTGAAGGTGTTCTTGGAGAAGTCTTCGACGAACCGTCAAAGCCAGGACACCACCCCCAAAAACTGGCGAACCTCTTCTAGAATCAGTGGCATCGCCAACTCCAAAATGGCTGCCACCTTCTGCCATCCGTTTACATCCCACTCTATGTCACTACATGACGCAGTTATTTCAGCTGTTTCTTTAAAAACTCACACTTTTTGCGGTTAGTACGTAGATTCGCAGACCTGAGCGCCGGAACACCTCCTTGAGGTTGTCCATATGCTCTTCTAAGGTTCGCCCTGTAACGACTATGTCGTTCAAGTAAGCAAACGCGTGAGGTTCAAGTTCTGGGCCAATAACCTGGTCCAGGGCACTTTGGAAAGTCCGGCAACGAACGCAGCCCAAATAGCATCACTTTCCACTAAAAGAGCCATCGACCTGGGACGGTGAACGCTGTACATGGCCTACTAGCCTCGTCCACTGGAATTTGCAAATATCCATTCTTTAGAACCTGGCTGCTAATATACTTCGCATTTCGTAGCCGATCGAGAGTGTGGCCAATTCGCGGTAAAGGGTAAGCGTCAGAGACCAAGCGGGCGTTCAACTGGCGATAGTCCACGCACAGTCGCCCCTTTCCTGTTTTCTTCCTCGCGCGATCACGATCAGCGCACTATGTGGACTGCGCCACGGCTCGATGCATCCATTTTTGATGAGTTCATCAACTTCCTGGTTGATGATCTCAATCATGGCCGGATTCCGAGGAAAATAGTGCTGCTTGATTGGGCACTCGTCCTTCATAACAATGCGGTGGATAAAACGGTGCAAGTTCCTTCCTCAGGAACTCTTCAATCAGCTGCGGCTCTTCCTTGGACTGACCCCTCTCAAGGCGTCATGCGGATGTAACCCTTCGCACTCTCGCAGATCCTCTTCCGGGACGCCGTACCCGGGGCCCACGCCTGGTTCCACTCCTTCGTCTGCCAACCTCCCCCTCAATGGAGGTGGAGCCGTTGGATCGTCAAGGGCTGCGGGAATAGCAAGCACAGCCGTTCTCAACCGCGCCACCCAGTCGTTCTTCAAGCAACCTCTAATCCCAGGCAGAACGACCAATTCACCCCCACAGCGCAATTCAGAGCCGATTCCTTGTAAAAAATCCAACCCCAGAATCACATCGTCAATCAGCGACTCCAAAACCAACAAAATTATCTGGCAGGAGCACTGACCGAGCCGCACTTCGACGCGAGCCACCTCCGTCACTGAAGAGTTTGATCCGTCTGCCAATAGGAAAACGCTATCTACTGGCTCCTTACAACTGCCGGCGCTGAACAAAGCTGGCAGACGTCTACTCAAATAGCTACGTGTTGCCCCGGTGTCCACGGTGGCCACCATTGGGGTCAAAAGCCGTCGCAATAACGCCGCCTCCACTTAGCCTTAGTGGTGCTGTCGATGGAGAAGCTCCAGCAGCCCTGCCCTCTCCTGACCACTTATCTGGGAGAGAACGTCGCCCATTTAACGTTCCTGGGCAGCAGCGTCGCGACAACACGCCGCGCCACCCACAATTTCAACAAAAATCTGTGTATGGGATTTAACACTCATGTGTCCAATGGTCATTCCTACCGCATCGCCTACAAGCGCGCCAGGGGTCAATAGCAACCTCCGCGTCAGAAATTATTTCGTGGCTGAGATCTCGAGCTCTCTTCCGCTTCCAGCTCTTCCAAGTCCTCAACCTGTTGCATCAATTCACGCAAGGTATGAAATTCGTCCCGACGGACGTACTTCCCCACCACGAGTCGGCTGTTGCGGTAAATTCGTGCCAAGCGTTGGTCTTCGTTCATGTCAAGGTGCCTCATCATTTCTCAGATGACGAGGACGAAATATTTGAATGACTCATATTTGTGCTGTTAGCGATTCCTGACAGCTTCCTGCATTTACTTTCCGTAGCGTGCAGAGATAAAAAAAAAACAAGGAAACCCAGCATAAAATCACCTCACAGGAGGTCCAAGCGGTCTTCAAACCCCTATACAAGCTCGAGCATCGGTGGCCATTGGCCCCGGGTCTCCAACCCATCGACCGACCACGTTTCTGGAGCTTCCGTGGGTGGCGATCCCACCCTGTGGCAGAAGATCTGGGCCGGTGGCATTCCTCCAATTCGGTCAACCGTACCCGCTCAGCTTCACTATGCAACCATATCCGAAAAATCTTCTCCAACCGCCAGCGCAGTTCACCCATGGTTCCAAGGGGGCACAGCGAGAACTCGGCGCAGTACGGTGGCAGTACGCTTCGCTGGGGTGTATCAACCCAACAGGTAATCACCATTGCCGCTCCTTCTGGGCGCAATTTAACCACTTCAAATTTTCAAACTTTGTTTTGTGCTTTATTTAGCTCAGGGTCCCTGCTCGGGCGCCAATGTAAAGGACTCCCGGTTCTGGCCCAGGTCTTTAGGCTAGGGCAGCTCAAGAGCTACCAGGTAGCTGGCTTTACAATAATTTGTAATTTTGCCGAATACCTGAGCGCTGCCAAATAATTGACACACAAATTTGGTTTGAGTTTTAAAACAATTTCTTATTTTTATTAACAAAGAAGTTCAATAATCGACTTAAGGTTATAACTGAAGTGCTTTTTGCTGCCGCTGGTCGTGGGTTGTCGTTTCCCACCCTCGTCTTGGTGCTGGTTGCCGTTTCCACTGGACCCCTTGTACTCCAAAATGGGCCGCCCCTGTTGCGAACCGCTGATGCTCACGTCTGCGCAAGTCGGATGGCCTGTTCACCTCGATTTTGCACCACACCCGTCGGTCGAACCCAGTCGCCCGTTGGGGTACCTAGGGTTAGGTGGCGCTGTGAAACATCACCAGCTGCCGCTCGGAATCCTGCAAAGAACTTGTCTTTGGATTCCTTCCAGTGTCGGCGTATTAACGTGCCACTGACTACTCAAGCATTTACCTAGAAATGGCTTGGGAACTTAGATAATATAATCTTACCCAGCTTTGGTCAGTCTCGCTTGCAGCTAAAATGAGCGTTTCGATTGTGAGCAAAGGTTGTGTTCCTTTTTGTCAAAACAAGAAAAGAGCTCTGTTTGCCAAAACCCGACTTGCCTTATCAAATGTTGCCGCAACTAGCTGGGAACTGCAAATTCATCCTGGCGCAAATATTACATCAGTCAGGCCTGCCCCTGTCCGTCCCACTGGCTGCAATGCCAACCGTCGATTAATACGCGGTAGGGGGCGCCAAGAAGATCGCAGCGCTTTAAATGCAGAACAAACTACAATATTGAACTATTTTCGCTACCACTGTGGCGACTTCTGTCAGCCTGCAGCGACTGCCTTTTGTCATTGGCTATGATACGAAAAAGCAAAACGGCGCAGTTGTGTACGAAAACAACTGATATCCACCGTTGTTGTGTTATTGGCGCGTTTGGCACGACGGATCTAACTCGATCGTAATGAGGGGCTTGCCAGCAACAACAACACTAGTGATCACTGCGCATAAACGTCAGTTCAGCGCATGGTGTGTTGTTGTTTTGGCGCAATAGATCTACGTTGATCTGTATTATTTGCTTGCCGACAAACAACAATAAGGACGATTGGCACAGGCGCCTGTTCGACAAAGCGTGGTCGCGTCAGTTGAGTGAAAGTATAGGAAAATGCAGGCCATCCGACTTGCGCAGACGTGAGTATCAGCGGTTCACATCAACAACAGTAGTGATCACTGCGCATAAACGTGAGTTCAGCGCATGGTGTGTTGTTGTTTTGGCGCAATAGATCTACGTTGATCGGTATGATTTGCTTGCCGACAAACAACAACAATAAGGACGATTGACACAGGCGCCTGTTCGACAAAGCGTGGTCGCGTCAATTAAATGAAAGTATAGGCAAATGCAAATGACGTGAGTATCAGCGGTTCGCAACAGGAGCGGTCCAACTTGGAGTCTAACGGGTCCAGTGAAAACGGAAACCAGCGCCAAGATGAGGGTGGAGAACGACACCCCACGACCAGCGGCAGCAAATAGCACTTAAGTTAGAACCTTAAGTCAATTATGGAATTACTTTGTCAATAAAAATAAGAAACTGTTTTAAATCTCAAACTAAATTTGTGTGTCAATTATTTGGCAGCGCTCAGGTATTCGGCAAAATTACAAGTTATTGGAAAGCCGGCTACCTGGTACCTCTTGAGCTCCCCCAGCCTAAAGACCTGGGCGGGAACCGGGAGTCCTTTACACCACATTTGGAGGACATCCAAGATATAAAAGAATCCTAGCAAAGATTAGAAAATATTATATTTGGAAAAAATTAGCATCAGATATAAAAAAATATGTAAAGTCGAGTTAACAATGCATGTTAACAAAAATTTTTAAGCACACTAGACAACCAATGGTTTTAACACTGACACCACCAAAAGCCTTTGACGTACTAATATATACAGTAGAACCTTAACCAAAGACAGAATATCGTATGAAATATGCAGTTACAATAATGAGTGATTTAACAAAATATTTGATCACCGTAGCAATTCCTACCAAAAGTTAAAGTAGTAGCAAAAGCTATATTCGAGCAATGTATATTAATTTACGGACCTATGTGTCAGGTTGTTACTGACATGGGTAGCGAATACAAAAATTAATTGATGCAGAAATTATTTAGGCTACTAAGAAGTAGTCAGAGTACATCAACAGCTTATCACCATCAAACTTTAGGAACCATAAAAAGAAATCATAGGACTTTTAACCAATACATTAGGAATAACATATCCAATTATCGAAATGACTGGAATGAATGGTTACTTATTGTTAAATTACCACTCCATCAGCAGTATATGATTATTTTCCGTTTGAGCTAGTATTTGGGTTGTCTCCCACTACAAGATTTCTTACAACAAGAGGAGATAGGCCCATTGTATAACATTATAGTAAAGAAATTAAGCTTAGGTTACAGCATTCACAGAATAGAGCTAAAGAAATGATAAATAAGCATAAAATAAAGAATAAAGATCTATGATAAGAGACTAAATAAGATAGAACTATCAATAGGGGAATTAGTTTATGTTAATGATCTGGCCAATCATAAGTTTGGTAGTAAGTATAGAGGTCAATACTTCAATACTTTTTATATATCTCGAGATATCTTTCTTCAATTAAATATTTCTATATAAATACTTTCAATTTCATTTTAATTTTGAGTTCACACTAATAAACCATATAGAATCATATAATTACAAATTGTGAAGAGTGAATTTATATAGATAAAATTTAATATAGATAAATTCATTATCCTAAAAGGGGAAGAATAGCACCCCATAATTATAAGTACTGTGTAAGCATTACGCCATTACTTTACTTTAACAATATACCAACAGCAGGGATACCACGTTGAGCGTGACATGACCGAAATGTTTATCTAGCACTGTAAGAACAATGTAAACAGTGTTGCCGTAAAAAGTATACATCTTCGGCAAGGCTGAAGATAGCGTCCATACTGGTTTTACTTACATTCAAACTCTAGGAAAAGTTCTCATTGAAACAAACAGATATCAACTCGTCTCCTTAATCTGATTAAGAACAAATATACTTTATATAGTCGGAGACATGTCCTTCTCTCCGTTGCAAACTTCATGTTAAAATAAACAAACGTTCTTGGTAAGAGTATTAAAAGTGCCGTAGCGGCAGGATTTCAGCAAATATCCTCTTCAGTCTTTTTGAAATCGTGCGATATGGGCTGGCAGTTACAGAACTTGCCAAAGTGCTTAAGTCTCTTTTTAACCGATCATTTAGCGGGAATTTTGGCGATTAATTTGTTGTTAAAAGAATGTTTTTGAACTTCGCGACGAATCATTGACATCGTCACGTACGCCACGCACTTGAACGATTTTCCTTTGTGCCAGAATTTAGATGGCTTGAAGCCACTTTATCATAGAGTTAGGGAGAAATAAATGAAAGAAATATTCTTATGCTTTGAAGTAAGTAATTCTTCAATGTGCTACAATATCTAGGAGCGGCATAATAAATTGTAAAAGTTGGAGTTTCTTGCCGAAGCAATGAAACATAGACATTTGCGACCACACAAAGTACAGATATATTCTTGATCAGCATGACAAAACGTATTAACAAAGACATGTTCATCTCTCTGTATATCGTATTAATAGTTTTGGAGATACAGTAACTTTAGGAAAACATCTTTTAAACGGAAATGAAGTAGAGTGGCAAAAATCGTAGTGTGCAATTTTGTGCTTGCTAATTCTACAAACTGGGTTTCATGCTTCACGGTCTATCTAACACCTCTGCCATTCCCTGGATCATGACACCCGATTTCAGGACAACTCCTCCCTGAGCTCCGATTGAAACTCTACTTTACCCGAATTTGGCTGAAAAGCCACAGCCACCACGATACGCTCACAAAAGGTAGACTCTCGTCAAGACAATGGTCAGAACGAAACACGAGTTGCATGGGCTGCTAACCCCCCGTACTAATAGAATATACATGAACATATGAACCATATACGTAGGATGTGATCAACACCCTCATAACTATCAGATGCCACCTAGAGAAAACAGCAATGCCAAATTCATTCAGCTCTCTTACCCTATCACTCGTGGAGAGTGCATGACTTACGTCAATACCCCTCTTACCAATATTCCACGTCTTGTCCACCAAGTCACTAGAGCATCCCGGACTGTCAATCAGAGCTCTACGATGGAGAAACTCATTGAGTGAGCCATGGCCAGACAACAGGAATCCGAGGTACAGATTATATCTGAACAGTGGTTGGTGTTCGACAAACTTGTTCGTCACGAATATTCTCGTGAGTGACCCGCCCTTTCACACTTGCATCCCACCTGAGTAGCCATTCGGACAAGACGCACTCATTCAACAACCTTTTTCACTCCATGTCTTGCCTCAAGATCAAGGGGGCCGCACCAATCAAAACATGCAAAGCCTCAGTTGTAACCGTGCGATACACAGGCGTACATCCATGCAACATAACAAGCTGACACAACATTAAATTCGCACTGTCACAGACAGTCATGGCCGCCTGGCGCCATACAGAGGATTCGTATATTGCACAAGCAACAAACAGACCACCACATATGGTCCGGACCGTACGTCTGCTGAGGACCCAATCTCTCCGCAAAATTTGACACACCTGTCAAACTACGTATACCAATCGCTTCTTGAGACGGGAAAAGTGAGGAGTCAAGCATATCCCCTCGCCCATTGAAATACCGAAGTATTTAACCTCCGTCGCATATTTCAACGGAACTTCGTTCAGTTTGACAATGGATTGACGACGCTTCATGCTACCTTTCAGCACTATAACCTCCGTCTTATCCATTGCTACACTGTCACCAACACTGTTGCCCCAATCCGACACAGTACGAATTGGCCTTTTGTTCAATTTCACGACACGATTGGCCCTCAATCATAATAAGCAGGTCATCCGCAGAAGCACAACATTTCGTTCGAGCGACGTCAAGAGGGTGTCCATCATGAGGTTCCAAATAAATGTGCTACAGATGGAACCCTGCGGGCAGGCACGAACATCATTCATACTTATTCCAACACCACAACTACCACTCACATCACTCGTACTTCGTACGTCGGAAAAATGTCTCTTCCAATTCCCGACAGCCACATTCATTTAATTTATTCAACAGACTATCCCAGTTCAGATAATCAAACGTTCCCTTAAAATCAACAACATACCTTAAACATATGTCTCCAAGCATCCTCAACTAGGTGTGTAAAATCATACTATCTTTCAGACATACCAATCACTTGCTCTTGAAGCCACTCTACCAGGATTCTTTCCAGTACTTCTCCAAGTACTGAAAGAAGACAGATGTCCAAAATAAAGATTGAGGCTCGCTCCCCACCTTATTGGACGACTTCAAAAGCACAGTCACTCTCGCACAATTCCATTCACGAGGGAAATATGCTTCATTCACAAACATGCCGTTAATCGCCCCCACGGTTGTTAACTGCCGACAAGCGTATATGGAAAACCAAGCGTAAGTCTATCGAGCCAAAGCAATAACACAATCAACATGCGCTGATCTGACGTGACGTCACATTGACACACAGTCGCTTGCATCACTGACTGTTTTACCACCAACTACCTGTTATTGTTGTTGTTTGCCGGCGAGCGAATCATGCACATCAATGCTATCGCGCCAATATAACAATACACCATGCGCTGAACTGGCATTCCGTCGAACCGTTGCTGGCGTCAGTGACGATGTTGCCGGTGAGTGAATCATAAATATCAACTTATATCTATCTATACAACAACTTACCATGCGCTGAATGGAGATAGCGTCCATACTGGTTTTGCTAACAATCAAACTATAGGATGAGTTCGCATTGAAACAGACAAAGATCAACTCGTCTCTTTAAGCTGATCAAGAACATATATATACTTCTTATAGTCGGAGACATCTCCTTCTCTCCTTTGCAAACTTCATGACAAAGTTAACAAACGTTCTCGGTTAGAGTGTCAAAAGTGCCGTAGCGGCAGGTTTTCATAAACTACCCTCTTCAGTCTTCTTGCTATCGTGCGATATGTGCTGGCCATCAAAGCACAAAATGCTTAGGTCTCTTTTGAACCGATCATTATTTTGGGAATTATGTCGATTTATTTGTTGTAAAAAAGAAGGTATTTCAACGTCGCGACGAATTATTGACATCGTCACGTACCACGCTCTAGTTTTTCATTCAGATGTTGGTTGGCTTGAAACCTTTTTATCTTCGAGTAAGATATAGTACCCGAAACATTTACACGGTACAGCACAGCTGGGACAATTATGGTTTCAAAAAGCAACAGCCTATTAGACAGGCTCAGGTGCGAGGACGAATCAAGTAACCAGTTAATTTTGCACATTTTGCAACTAGAGGCACTTATAATTTTAGAAAGATGATGGTTCAAAGTATTAAATTTGTCTAACACGACAACGAGATATTTAAAGGATGTCTAACATGAAATTCGATTCTCATTCTCCCAAAAGTAAATTGAAAATAACGCGAGAATAAGATGGTTATTTTTTTAAACATTTTGTATTTTATTGTCAGATATATCATAGCTCACATGATGCAAGTCAATTACCCCCCAACGGGTCAGAAAGTGATTTTACTTAAGATTATACATTAGATATGTATTTTTATACTCTTCACGAAGTGAAAAGTATTATAGTTTTGTCACGAAGTTTGTAACAGCCAGAAGGAGGCGTGGCCGCCTATACAAAGTATATATATTCTTGATCAGGATGACGAGTTGATATAGCCATGTCCGTCTGTCCGTCTGTCTGTATGTATGCAAACTCCTCCCTCAGTTTTGAAGCTATCGACCTGAAACTTTGCACAGACCCTTGTATTTTATTACGATGACACATTGGTCGGAACCAGCGAGATCGGACCACTGAAACTGGTAGCCACCATACGAAAAGAAGAAGAAAAAAAAATTTCAATCGTTGTATGAAAAACTTTTTTGTTTTCCAAGATAGAGCGCTGAAATTATACTAGTGATGAACAACCGTAGCCAGGCTAAATGCCTGAAAATTTCATTGAGATCGGAATACTGGTACTGGTACCTGCCATACAAAATGAAGAAGAGGAAGAGAAACAAAGTTTAAATCGTTGTATGGGAAACTTTTTTATTTCTTAAGATAGAGTGCTGAAATTTCAAAAGTAGTAATTTAGTGTCACCAGATCAATTGCCTGTAAGTTTTGTTGAGATCGGACTACTGGAACTGGTACCTGCCATACAAAATGAAGAAGAGGAAGAGAAACCAAATTTAAGTCGTTGTACGGAAAACTTTTTTGTGTCTTAACTAATCGACTCTAAACTTCATATTTTTGTTAATAATGTGGCTTAAAAGCTATTTTGATATCAAAATGGGCGTGGAACCTCCCACATATGACCAAAACCAAAAGTTCCTATATATCTGGCACTCAATGAGGTATAACAACGAAAACTGATCTGTAGGCTATGTGGACAAAAAGAAATAAGATTCCAAAAATAAAATGGGTGTACCACAAAAAGTGTCGTGAAGAGTATACATCTTCGGCAAGGCCGAAGATAACGTCCTTAATGGTTTTTACATCTACTTACCACGTTAGTGCTTAGTTTATTTTATATATTTACATTATAGTCCACTCATTTGGTAGTTTTGCCTGGAAAGTTTTCCGGGAGTTTTAAAGATTAGTGTCCTATGTATTTCATGGCGGCTCAATAGCGCCAAACCATCGGTAGTGCCAATAGTGCTATCGATAGTTCTCCACCTCTAATACACAGAAATCAACATCGATCATCGATATTTTGATATTAAAAATATAGAATTGAGAGCAAAAGTATGTAAGACATAAAACGTCTATTCTAATGATAGAAGTGTGACAAAAGAATTTGAACGAAAGACTTAAAATTTGGAGTGTCTTTTTGAATGGTGCAACCCTCACTCCTTCCATAAAAACATAAGAATCGGTTCCCTCATGGTTGTCCCTCAAAGACCATTAGACAGAAATTTCCCAGATATGGGCGTGGCACTGTCCACTTATGGCTAAAACCAATAATTTATATATATCTGCACCCAAAGAGGTAAAACAATGAAAATTGGTATGTAGGCTATTTGGATAAAGAGAAATAAGATTTAAAAAAAATAGGCGTGGCACAATAGTTGTGATGAAGAGTATACATCTTTGACAAGGCCGAAGATAGCGTCCTTACTTGTTTTTACTTAAAATCTCCAAGACTATAAAGAGTACGAAGCTTTTTATGCAGGTTCAGCAAATAATACCCCTCTTTTCGCATTGTTACTCTTCAAATTCCTTAAACTTCAAACAATATATTTATGGACAATGTCAGACATAAACTTTTTCAAATTGTGGCGTGGTCCACTCGTCTATACCGCCTTACTACGGTCTTCACACAAAAAGATAATAGGGCTTGTCGATTGTCATGCGAATGCCAATGTAATTAGAAATTTAACTCATTGCGATTCAAAAGGCACGGCAGCAAAACAGCGATTAATAGACAGCAACTTTTCCATCGCCGAGATCGAACAATTATTTATCAGCGTATTTATCTTATAATATTTGGACGCATTTTTAACAAGATTTTTTTAAAATACGTTACAGTGGTATTTTAACGTTTGTCGCCATAGCGCACACACCCCAGATGATACATTTACATTTAGCAAATTACAATTAAGAAACCTCAACGCACAGAACGGATGCATGACATTCAAAAAAGATGGCATTTTCTCAATAAAAAAATCCAAAATTGTGTTACAGTCTCATTTTATTCGGCTTCTGAATTCCGATAGAAAGTTAAAGAAAAGCTAACTTTATGTATATTTTCTTTTTTGTAACATAGTATTGATATTGGCAACTAAATTTGTATACTTACCCAAATCATTTATCGTGTAGTTTGTTTAACGACCTTTATATCTTAATTAGATAAGAAAAAACAGGCTCGAGGTCAGTTTTGGTTACAAGTTTTAGTAACCAAAATGTTGGCGATTTTTAACAACAAAAATATTGCAAGAACTAGCTCAAAAAACTAGCAGCAGGCAGATCGTACAGCTGTTTCGAGAGTTGCCAAACTCCTTCATTAGCGATCTTTGCTTAACGATAAATCAATAGTCAAGCACTCTCTTTTTGTCTTTCGTTATAAACTGTATGAGAATCATACGTTATCAACGAACAACTTGGAGAAGTGATGCTTTGATCCATCGCCTTTTATCGTTATTAAAAATAACTTATGACCTATTCTCATGCCTACCAAAAATACATAAAAAAACTAGGAAGGACTAGTTGGGTGTAGTTGAGTATACTCAACCATATAATAATATAAAAATATCAAAAAATCAGTCAAAAGTGAGGAATTTATGCAAAGTTCGAGTTTACCGGTCTCTGAGAGGGGAAGCCCTGAAATAAAGGGTGTTTTTCGGTATGCAGTTTAAAAGACGTATATTAACTCAACCTGCATACAAAATTTCAGGCGCGTATATTTCATAGTTGTGGTGATATATGTATATATTTTAATAAAAATAAACTGGAATTTACCCAAAATTGAAGTTTGCCGACCTCTAATGGGTAGTCCAAATACAAAATGGTATTTTCTGGTATGCAGTCTTAAGAAGTTATATATACTTTGTCTACGTACAAAATTTAAGGTCAGTGCCTTATCAATTTCGGAGATATAGGCTTTGACATGCAAACACTATTTGAGGGGAATAAAGGGTAGGGGGGAAGTTTTAAAGACGTAAATTTATTAAGCGCTTACAAAGTTTCAGGTTCGTATCTGTTATAGTTGTGGAGATACACAAATTTATGTAAAAAATTTGGAATTTACCAAAAATTTAAGTTTGATGGTCTTTGATCTCGATTATCCCGAAAATACTGAGAGGTATTTTCTGGTATGCAGTTTTAAGGACATGCATTTACTGAGCTTACATACAAAATTATAGGTTTCGTACTTTGCATAGATTTAAAGATATAGTAATTAACAATAAAACACCTTTTGAAGAGAAATGATGGATAGGGGGTTTCCCGGTTTTGGTATGCAGTTTTGTAGACCTTCACTTACTGAGCCTGCATACCGACTTTCATATTTTTAGCGCTTCTGGTGTTCAAGTTACAGCATTTTTAAAAAGTGGGCAGTGGTGGTTGGGTGAGAAGGAGTGGGCGTGGCACAAAAGCGTTCAAACTTGATCTGCTGCCGAGCATCACATGTCTATCTTCCAAATCTCTATCTCCTACAGTTTTAGAGAACCATTAGTGACGACGGACGGACGATCAGACGGACATGGTTTAATCAATTTGTCTTGTCAGGGCGATGAAGAATATATATACTTTATGGGATCCCCCTCCCGTCTTTCTATGCGTTACATTCTTCTCGGCCAAACCAAAACAATATACCCTGGTACAGTATGTACAAGGTATAATTACAAAGAAATTGATCAATTCATTTTGGAAGAGTTTTTAGTCTAAAATAATAAACGAAAATTTTAATTATACATATACATATATATAGAAGAAGATAACTTATAGATAAAAATAAATAAAAGATAAAAGGGATTAAAATGCACATGCATTTTTAATTTATATCAAGGCTGGGATTTATTACATTTTGATTAAAATATAGAACATGTTAAATAACTATTTTTAATACAATATTATTTTACATTGATTTATTTATTGGTAAAAAGTGCACAAGAATAATGCAACCTACAAAAAAGAAGATTTTGTTACATTGAATTGGTATTTTAACAATTACTGTGCTTACCGAGAATAGTCATTGTAAATATTCCAAACGTGACATCACAATTTTTTTCTAGAAGAACAGCCATTAAATTTGCTGCAAAAATTATTCCAAGCCGGCCTAGAGTCATGCACAAGCTAACTGCTTTTCCTCTAAAATTACAGTGGATTACAGGAAATTTCAACATCACTCAGTTGCAAAGATGTAAATGTGATCATATATGCAAAAATTAGATAAGTTACTTAAAATTATAAATTTATACATATTGAATATATGTACATATGTAAAAATTATTAATACGGCATAGTAAATGGACACTTATGAGGCGTGTCAATTCAAATACTTTTAACAACATTAAATGAAGAATTGCTGTATCTGCTAAATTCCTTTCTTAACATACAGTAGTGGCCCCTTTTGCAATGTCTGAGTTCTACGTCCATTTTACCTTCCTTAAAGATACATTTAGAGAAGAAATTAAAAAGCGAAAGTTGTTGTTTATAAGAAAAATCTGTCATATGGCATTCCTAAGTGCCTAACCAAAACAGGTTTTAGAATTGTCTTTACAGGCTTGCACAAAGAAATGTCAAAAGATACTTATTAAAGAGTCTAAGTTGGAGATACACGGCCACACAGTGCACTCCTCTTTAAATGTTCGTTCTCATTATGGCAAAAAGAATTAGATCTTTTCTTTGTCAAACTTGCCCCTAAAGAAAATAATTTGAGTGTGTTTGAAATTAAGCATTTTAACTATCAAGTGGTTAAAATTGAAATGCCCAGAAATTGCCATGATGTACCTAAATGTCACAAATGTCAGAATTATGGACACACTCAACGTTACTGTCACAAGCCCTATCGCTGTGTTAAATGCGGTAAAGATCATAATCCTGCTAGATGCTCAAAAACTTCTAAATATCCTTCCACTTGCGCTTTGTGCTTCGATTCACATACAGCAAATTACAAAGGATATCCCGTACTCAAACAGGTTCAAGCTCAACGTGGTGATTCCAAGCCATTTTTCAAAACTAACATTTGTCGCCAAAATCAATGTCCCCAAGCTATTCGGCCATCTCAAAGTTTAAATGGTAGCCCCGGGGTATATTTCTAAAGAATAGTGGCATAAGGTGCAGGGTATAATTATCGTCCTAATAAATAAATTGTGCAACAACAAAATAAACAACAACAGCAACGTTAACATCAACAACAACATCAACAACAGCATCAACCAAACAAATGATGCCTCAAAATTAAGATCTTATTAATCAGAGGTTGGATTCAATGTGTTCAACTCTTGTTCAGATAACTAATCAATAATCTATACAAGTTAAATGGAATCATGAAATGTATAATTAGAAACAGGGTCAAGATAAATTTTAGTATGACTAAATGCTCTTCTTGATCGACTTCCTCATTTGGTTTGTTCTTCTTCAATTTAGTACTGGAGGTGCAGCTTTAATTATTCGTAATACTTTGGTTCACCATCCAGTTTTTTATGAGTGACAGGTTAATTTCCAAGTAATTGGGGCTTAGATAGGGAATCCTTTTGAAGATCTAACAATACGCAAGACCGGTACCTAACCAAGATCCTCTTGACGAAGCGAAGATAACCAGAAAGTAGGGTAACCCGGATCCAAGTTTCTTATTGCAGGTAATTAGATTGCAAATCATTGTTTTTGGGGCGCTGTTCGCGCTTGTAAGTTGGTAAAATGCCTCGTAAAAACAATCATACTAAAATTGTTGAAAACGTCAGAATTTCTTAAAATTTTAACCAATATATAAATGTACAATGACAAATATACTCTTTTATACCCTGTACGTTTTGCTTCATATGTAAAATAAATTATAAATTATCTTGATCAGTATCGAAAAAGAAATGGATTTTGCCATGTCCGTCTGTCTGTATGAACACGTCGATCTCGGAATCTATAACATATAGAACCAAAGTTCCCTTTCAGTTCGATACTGTTATTCATTAGGCAGATCAAGTTTATGTTGTTTTCCTTCCCGGGACTTAGTTTAGGAGTGGGGGCCAAATAACTGAGTCTTCCTTGGGTTCAAAAATTACAAGGTCGTGTTTCCTTGGTGAAAAGAAAAAATGAGCGTGGCTACGCCCCATTCAGTAGAAATTTAAAGCGCATGTATGCAATTGGGATAGAGTACAAAAAGATTTAATCTTAAATGGGCGCTCCCACGTATAACCAAATTAGGAAAAAATAAAAAAAATTATACATGTCTACAAAGTCCGTGACGATGACGATATGTGTTCAAGGTACATTTGATACTGTCAAGTGTACAGCTTCTACTTATTTAAATGTTTAGTAATTATGTTAAATACAAATTCACTATAATTGGCTAAAGAAAACAAACTTTGGTTGCTTACCTTAAGTGTGTTGGTATGAAATCTACTAATACTCCTAACATAATCGATATTGAAAGACCCGGTAAAAGTATGTATAAACAAAAAAGAATGAGAATAAAATTTTTGTTGGTCACGAAATGAAGAGAAACACCGCTTAAAGCTGATAGTAAGAGTGCAGCTAAAAGAACGTTTTTTCGTCCAAAAGGGTTGAGAAGTGTACCCTGAATGGAAAAGCCAATCAAGAATGCTACACCAACGATAATATTGTCCACGTATGTTTTTGTTGATATTGAGTCTTCACAGATCTGAAAATGAAATTAAACAAGAACAATTAAAAATTTTATAATTTAAAGGGGATTCACGAAAAGTCTTAAAAAAGTATGTGGCTTATGTCAACACTCGATTGAAAATTTACTTTTCCAAATAAGCCATTACATTAATTAATAGTTTGAATCAATCAATCAATCTTAAAAATTGCGTTTACATTTTTCGATATCTGTTTTCATTAAGAAGTTACAGTCACTTGAATTTCAAAACTATGTTTGTTCTATTAAAGCTGAGAGCAATATATATATATACTTTATTACTTTACTATTAGCGAACGGACAAATATGTATTTTTTTTTATTAATTATTATTATTTTGTTATTCTCTTGCAAGAAGAGTGTGAATACCAACTTTAAGCGCAGAACGTTTTCTTACACTTGCAGGCAGGTTGTATGTAAAAACCAACTTGATCGGAATACTATAGCAAATAGCTGCCATAGAAACGGTCGGTCAAAAATTAGGTTTTTGCTTGACAAATATTTTGTTTGTGAAGATGTCAACTTAATATTTTGCACAAAATATTCTTAGACGTACATAAATGCAAATCGGTGTAAATCGGACAACAATATCGTATAGCTCCTCCCATGAGATCAGTCAAAAATAATGTTTTTTTTGTTCTTCAATATAAAGATATGAATCTTTGCAATTACGTGTTTTTAGTAATGCTTATCTACCGATATATATAATAAATTAATTTTTATACTCGCAATGAATTGTATTGTTAGATTATCCAGAAAATTGTAACACATCAGAGAGTGATTTCCGATTATACAAAGTATACATATTCCTGATCAGCACGAAAGGCGAGTTGATATTGACATGTCCCTCTCTTTGTATACGTATGTATATACAATCACTGTTTTGATTTTTCATATGTATCTCTGAAACCCAAAGAGTTACAACAAAAAAGTCTGGAATGTTTCTGTACTTGCTTAGACCTTACCTGTCTAATTTCGTTTTACACAGGTGTAGCCCTTTTTGGAAGGCCTTAAGGATTGCTAGCTTCCCTTCCCGAGATAGGTGCTTGGAAGGTTTTTGTTGTAACAGGAAATGTGAGGCGAAGCTTTAAGCTTTTCACTAACATGGTGTAATGTTCTAACTCTGTGCTGCTCTCTAATTAAAATCCTGTTCTTATGTTAACTAACAGCAAAATTTGGATCTGTAGTCATCGAAGAATCAGCGGATTCTTCTTGTGTTCCCAATGGGACCTTAAAGACCTGCAGATTACATTCATGTTCTACATGGTTGATAGGTAAGCATAAAAACGCTTTCTAAACCTTACGAGTCATATGGAGTTTGCCATAAGAGTAGAAGCTTTTTCCATAGAAGTTCCCTTACACGCTCCAATCAACAAAAGAGGCGAACGGTATGATAGTCTCTTTACTTGCTTTAAAAAGTAGCGAGAAGTAAGGATAGTCCCCTTACACATTAGCTACAAAAAAAGCCAGTATGGGTTACACGAAGTTGTTTTACGAAGGGTAATGCCAACATGTTGTTCGTAACTGAAATTCGTTGCTGTTATACATGCTCTTATTATACTCTTTAATTTTATATTTTTGTGTTCTGGTGTTCGGACTGTCAAGAGCCAAAAGCCAACGGTTGTGGGCTAGTTTCCCGGCGGTGCCAATCTTAATCATATCTTCCTGTTTTTTTTTTAAAGGTTATCGGCTTATAACATATTTAATAATTGTTCGTTATTTGTTCACTGACCGTATGTTTACTTAAAAGAGGGTTACACATAATTCATTAAACATTTAAAACTTGATGTGCGAACTGCAGTCTAACCGGGATTCGAACTTTTGTTAACTTTATTGTAAGCCGCCTTTCAACCAACTGAGCTACCGATTTATATATGAATCAAGTGTTTTAGTCTAGAATATATAAGAAAGATCACAACATAGACCTTCCGTCAACCTGCGTAACAGAACTGATCTGGATCTCTCCAGCATTTCTTTTACATTGCGTGTACCATGGAAGGTTTACAACAATGGTGCCCTAATGTTAAGCATGTGGCACATGGACTTGAATCTATGCCAAGTCAGCATCGTCGCTTGCACGACTACCTTTGAAGTTGCACCTGGTCACAAGTTTGCCCAAAGGTAAGGTCGAGGACTAGCTACCTCTATTGTATTATGTAATTTTATTTATTTGCATTTGTGGTTTAAGCCACAGCCACAGCGAAGCTCCATATATGGGCCGCAACCAATGAGAGATCAGATCAAAGGTAAACCAATGATCTGGGGATATCTCTCCCCGCTGTACCAAATAAACCATTGGTCAGGTGTCGTGCATCTGTTAGGTGTTAATACAGTAGCACTACCAAATTTGAGTCCAGGTGACTCCAAGTAATTGGTCAACTTGTGCACCCCTCCTTTTCTGCTACATAGCGAACTATGCATTGCCCATCTAGCTGGACGAGGACCAAAAGGTGGTTGGATGTCTTACCACCTTTACCCAAGACGCGGAGTTGGAAAGTGTACTCTTAGATTTTTCAACCTGCGTAACAGTATAAACTCGTCTTTCTGTTAGTATAGTTTAAATTTCAATTTAGTGTCTCTGTGTTATTTATTACTTTGTGTTTTTTTGTCATCGGCTACTGCTTTTCATCTCGCTTCTTAAGCCATTTATATCATGTAGCCCTTGCTTTCACGGTTCTAAAAATGCTGAAGAAAATCAGCTTAACGTTCATTCTTAAAAAAAAGTTTTTTTTAGAAAGGTTTGGTTGACATAAAAACTTTTCGGTTCTAACTTGATGACGGCAAAAAAAGCGAAATTTCCTACAATTTTGCCTATTTTTTCGTAAAACTAATAGTTTCGTCGTGCGAGCGCCGCAAAGTGTGCAACTTTTGAGCCTTGTACATATTGCGATTTCATACATTTTGTATGGAACTTGGTATTGTTTTTATGAAAATCCTTCTCTGAGTCTAATATTTTTATATTTTAATATTTATACCCTGTACATACTGTACCAGGGTATATTGTGTTTGTTTGGCCGAAATGTATGTAACGCAGAGAAGGAGGGGAGGGGGACCCTATAAAGTATATATATTCTTGATCAGGACGACAAGACAAATTGATTAAGCCATGTCCGTCCGTCTGTCCGTCCGTCCGTCCGTCCGTCCGTCCGTCCTCACCAATGGTTCTCGGAAACTACAAAAGATAGAGACTTGAAATTTGGAGGATAGACTCGTGATGCTCGGCAGCAGATCAAGTTTGAACGGTTTTGTGCCACGCCCACTCCTTCCCGCCCAACCAGCTACGCCCACTTTTTGGAAAGGCTATAACTTGAACACCAGAAACGCTAGAACTATGAAAGTTGGAATGTCGACTAAGTATGTAAAGACCTATAAAACTGCATACCCCAATTTTCCCCCCCAACCCTTCATTACCCCTCAAAAAGTGTTTTTTTGTAAATTACTGTATCTTCAAAACTATAAAAGATACGGACCTGAAATTTTGTAAGTAGACTCAGTAAATACATGTCCTTAAAACTGCATACCAGAAAATACCCATTTGTATTTTTGACTACCCCTCAAAGACCACCAAACTTACATTTTTTGTAAATTTCACTTTTTTTTTACAAAAATTTGTATATCTCCACAACTATAACAGATACGAAATTGAAACTTTGTATGCAGACTTCATAGATGTATGTCTTTAAAACTGCATACCAAATTTTTCCGCCCAACCCTTCATTACCCCTCAAAAAGTGTTTTTTTGTAAATTACTGTATCTTCAAAACTATAAAAGATACGGACCTGAAATTTTGTATGTAGACTCAGTAAATACATGTCCTTAAAACTGCATACCAGAAAATACCCATTTGTATTTTTGACTACCCGTCAAAGACCACCAAACTTACATTTTTTGTAAATTTCACTTTTTTTTTACAAAAATTTGTATATCTCCACAACTATAACAGATACGAAATTGAAACTTTGTATGCAGACTTCATAGATGTATGTCTTTAAAACTGCATACCCCAATTTTCCACCCAACCCTTCATTACCCCTCAAAAAGTGTTTTTTTGTAAATTACTGTATCTTCAAAACTATAAAAGATACGGACCTGAAATAGACTCAGTAAATACATGTCCTTAAAACTGCATACCAGAAAATACCCATTTGTATTTTTGACTACCCCTCAAAGACCACCAAACTTACATTTTTTGTAAATTTCACTTTTTTTTTACAAAAATTTGTATATCTCCACAACTATAACAGATACGAAATTGAAACTTTGTATGCAGACTTCATAGATGTATGTCTTTAAAACTGGATACCAAATTTTTCCGCCCAACCCTTCATTACCCCTCAAAAAGTGTTTTTTTGTAAATTACTGTATCTTCAAAACTATAAAAGATACGGACCTGAAATTTTGTATGTAGACTCAGTAAATACATGTCCTTAAAACTGCATACCAGAAAATACCCATTTGTATTTTTGACTACCCGTCAAAGACCACCAAACTTACATTTTTTGTAAATTTCACTTTTTTTTTACAAAAATTTGTATATCTCCACAACTATAACAGATACGAAATTGAAACTTTGTATGCAGACTTCATAGATGTATGTCTTTAAAACTGCAAACCAAATTTTTCCGCCCTACCCTTAATAACCCCTAAAATAGTGTTTGCATGTCAAAGCCTACATCTCCGAAATTGTTGAAGGTACGGACCTGAAATTTTGTTCGTAGACAAAGTATATATAACTTCTTAAGACTGCATACCAGAAAATACCATTTTGTATTTGGACTACCCATTAGAGGTCGGCAAACTTAAATTTTGGGTAAATTCCAGTTTATTTTTATTAAAATATGTATATCTCCACAACTATGAAATATACATGTCTGAAATTTTGTATGCAGATTCAGTTAATATACGTCCTTTAAACTGCATACCGAAAAACACCCCTTTATTTCATGGCTTCCCCCTCAGAGATCTACAAACTCGAATTTTTCGAAAATTCCTCACTTTTGACTGATTTTTTATATTTGGAACACCATTTAAATGGGTGAGGGTATGTGCAGGGTATTATATGGTTGAGTATACTCAACTATACCGCCCTTACTAGTTTTTTTGTTTTTCTGTGTTGAGATTTAATGTTATATTAATCGTCTATTATAAAAAAAACGTTCCAAATTTGAGTTCAGACTTACAAATCCAAGCCAACCATTTGTTCATCAAAAACTTCACGTTTTCTTATAAAACTAGTAAGGGCGGTAAAGTTGAGTTAACTCAACCATATACTAAATACCCTGCACACGCGGATGGAGGTGTGACGTCCCAATTAAAAAAAAATCGTATATTTGGCATCACCCATTTAAATGGTGTTCCAAATATCAAAAAAAAATAAGTCAAAAGTGCGAAATATATGAAAAGTTGGAGTTTGATGGTCTCTGAGGGGGGAGCCATGAAATAAAGGGCTGTTTTGCAGTTTTAAGGACGTAAATTAACTGAACCTGCATAGAAAATTTCAGACATGTATATTTCTTAGTTGTGGAGATATACCAATTTTAATAATAATAAACTGGAATTTACCCATACTTTTAGATTGCCGGCCTTTGATAAAAAATGGTATTATCTGGTATCCAGTCTAAAGAAGTTATATATACTTTGTCTACGTACTAAATTTCATGTCTGTACCTTTAACAGTTTTGGAAGTATAGGCTTTGACATGTAAAAACCATTTGAGGAGTTATTAAGGGTAGGGGGAAAAATATGCAGTTTTAAAGACGTACATTTATTGAGTCTGCATACAAAATTTCATATTCGTATTTTGTATGGTTGTAGAGATATACAAATTAAAAAAAAAAAAAATGTGGAATTCACCAAAAATTTAAGTTTGTAGGTATTTGAGGGGTAGTCAAAAAAACAAAGGGATATTTTCTGATATGCAGTTTAAGGACATGTGTTTACTGAATCTACATACAAAATTTCAGGTCCGTTTCAAGATTTGGAAGATATAGCAATTAACAATAAAACACCTTTTCAGGGAAAATGAGGAGGAGAGGGGAAATTTGGGGTATGCAGTTTTATAGACCTTTACATACTTAAGCAACCTACCTTCATGATTCTAGCGTTTCTGGTGTTCAAGTTATAGTCTTTTCAAAAAGTGGACGTAGCTGGTTGGGCGGGAAGAAGTGAGCGTGGCACAAAACTGTTCAAACTTGATCTGCTGCCGAGCATCACGAGTCTATCCTCTAAATCTCAAGTCTCTATCTTTCATAGTTTCCGAGAACCATTGGTGAGAACGGACGCACGGACATCGCTTAATCAATTTGTCTTGTCGTCCTGACCAAGAATATATATACTTTATGGGGTCCCCCTCCCCTCCTTCTATGCGTTACATAAATTTCGGCCAAACAAACACAATATACGTACCCTGGTACAGGATGTACAGAGTATAGAAAGGCAGGTAAGACTTGCTTAGTTGGACCAGTAAGTCTGTGGACGGGTTAGGAATGATGTGTTTACTTCAATTTACGAGTAACACAATATTAAATCTTAACACTAAACACAACAAAGATATTTAATTTTAAAAATTTTGACTCTTTAAAAACAATACCAAATCCCATACAAAATGTATAAAATCGCAATAGTGTAGCAAGTGCTACAAAACTTGTACACTTTGCGGCGCTCGCACGACGAAACTATTACTTTTACGAAAAAAAAGGACTGAACATAAATTGTAGGAAATTTCCTCTAGTTTAATTTAGCATAGAGATGTTTTTGCCGTAAGATGAGCCAAAATGGAGATATGGTAAAAAACCGATTTTGGACGCCATTTTTTTAAAATGGCGGCTCGAGCGGCGGAGATACGAGGTGGCAAAGTTGAAATTCGGAAAGAGCACCCCGAAATACATAATGGATACCAATTTTCAAAACTCCCGAAAAACTTTCCAGGCCACCCGTCTTTTTGCGACCAAATGATTGGACTATCCCTTAAACGAAACAAAATAAAAAGATCTCAAACAATTTTTTTTTAATACTATTCCACCAAGGTCCTTTTTGGCGTAAAGTAGATTCACCTTAACAAGTGTAGCTGTGTTTCGTGAAATAGAACTTTAAAAACGCTCAGAGGTGCAAAGGATTTGAATGGAAAGTAACTTATAAATATGTCCAAAATAATATTTGAGTAAACTATTATTTTGGCCCGTTTTGCTCCTTTTCTAAAAAATCGACCTTTTCCAGACCAATATGTGATTGGAAATCCGGAGCTGCTTGCAATTTGGAGCAAGAACAATTACATAGAGGACGAAGTAACACAGCACATACTGCAAAAAATTTACGAATATCCCATAAATTATACAAGTATATCCCAAATAAATGTGTGGTTTGTTTAGTGACCTTTGTAACTTAATTAGATGAGAAAAGCAGGCTCGAGGTCAGTTTTGGTTACAAGTCTTAGTAACCAAAATGTTGCCGATTTTTAACAACAAAAATAATGCAAGAACTAGCTCAAAAACAAGCAGCAGCCAAATCGTGCAGCTGTTTCCTTCATCAGCGATCTTTACTTCACGATAAGTCAAGGTGAGCCTATCACTATACCGGGAAATATGGCGATACATTTGTTGCAAAATAGAAACAAAGTCGGAAAGTTGAGTCAAACTGATTTTGACTCCAATTAACTCAATATCATCCTATGAATTTCAACTGAACAAAGGAATGAATCAACGGCAATGATAACCTTGACTCAACATTTTGAACAAAAAATTCTTTGACGTAAACGAAAATAGTGTGCTAGAATGGTTAACATCGGGTGATAATATCATATAGCTTACATAGGAACAATCAGTCGAAAGTAAGGTTTTTGTTAGAATACCTTTTTTGTTCTTGAATATAAACAGACCAAACTTTGTTATTACTTGATTTTTATTAATCCTTCACTATATTCTATATAGCAAACGACTCGTTTGAAACGAGATAGAAAACCGAAAAATTGTTGTGTAGTATGATTGCAATGCTTTCTTCAAAACAAATAAAACATTGGTCGTGGTTAAGCCCTTAAATCTTTAAAAACGTCTATGATTTTATAGAAAATGAAAAAAAGCATTTTCAAAAAAGAATAATTGGGAAAACGCTTGCATAGGAACATTTATTTTCTTATTAAAACACAAGCATATTGGTATCAATGGTTTAGTAAAGGACTTTTATGTTTATTTTGTGTGCGAATTTTTGCTTACTTAAAGTATTAATTGTGTTCCTCCAAGTGCTTTTGTCAATGTTTTAAGATAACAACACTGCTCATGATAGCTGTAGAAAGTTGCGACCCTCTTCACCGACGATGAAGACTCTTGGCATGTCCTCATATTCTACTCTCTTCGATCCAATAAATTATGTTGGGGGACTACTATCTAATTCGGTATCCTCTATGGATAGTATATCATTTGAAGTTGATATCGTTGCCTCTCCAAAGCTTATTAAGCAACTAAATATTTTGCAGGGGTTCTTATAGCAGTAAATTTACATTTCCAATCTGTACCTGGTTGCCGATAAAGAAGTTATTGAAGTTCCAATGGTCCGATCTCAATGATACTTACAAAAAATTGGTCTGGATACTAGTTTTGAAATTTCAGAGCTTTTTCTTAAGAAACATAAAAGTTTTTTATATAACGTTTTAAGTTTTGTTGTTTTTTTACTCTTCACGAAGTAAAAAAAGTATTATAGTTTTGTCACGAAGTTTGTAACACCCAGAAGGAGGCGTGACCGACTATACAAAGTATATATATTCTTGATCAGGATGACAAGACGAGTTGATATAGCCATGTCCGTCTGTCCGTCTGTCTGTATGTATGCAAACTCCTCCCTCAGTTTTGAAGCTATCCACCTGAAATTTTGCACAGACCCTTGTATTTTATTACGATGACTACATTTGTCGGAACCAGCGAGATCGGACCACTGGAACTGGTAGCCACCATACGAAGAAGAAGAAGAAACAAAAATTTCAATCGTTGTATGAAAAACTTTTTTGTTTTCCAAGATAGAGCGCTGAAATTATACAAGCGGTGAGTAAACCGTAGCCAGACTAAATGCCTGAAAGTTTCATTGAGATCGGACTACTGGAACTGGTACCTGCCATACAAAATGAAGAAGAGGAAGAGAAGCAAAGTTTAAATCGTTGTATAGGAAACTTTTTTGTTTCTCAAGATAGAGTGCTGAAATTTCAAAAGTAGTAATTTAGTGCGACCAGACCGAATGCCTACAAGTTTCATTTAGATCGGACTACTGGAACTGGTACCTGCCATACAAAATGAAGAAGAGGAAGAGAAGGAAAGTTTAAATCGTTGTATGGGTAAATTTTTTGTTTCTTAACTAATCGACTTGAAACTTCATACTTATGTTGATAATGTGGGTTAAAAACTATTTTGATATCAAAATGGGCGTGGCACCCCCCACATATGATCAAAACCAATAGTTTCCATATATCTGACACTCAATGTACCTCATTAAACTGATCTGTAGGCTATGTGAACAAAAAGAAATAAGATTCCAAAAATAAAATGGGTACACAAAGTGTCGTGAAGAGTATACATCTTCGGCAAGGCCGAAGATAACGCCCTTACTGGTTTCTTATTCTTTTCGTATGGGGGCTACCAGTTGCAAAGGTCCGATCTTGCTGGTTCCGACCAATGATACCAACACAACAACCTATAGCTGTAAAACTGTGGGAGGAAATCATAGATTCACAGACAGACGGACATGGCTATATCCACTCGTCTTGTCGAGCGGATCAAGGATATCTATTCTTTGATATGTTACAAACATTAGGACAAAGTTATAATATTATTTACTCTGTGAAGACCTCGCACACACGGTAGGCATTTCTACGGCCCAAATATAGGAAATGTTATACAATTCACATTGCTTATTTAATTGTTGTTCAAAATCGTTGGTTAGGCAGGAATTAGAGATTATTGAAAGCAATGCTGCGGTAATAACAATAATGTAGTAGTAGTGCAATGGACTACCTGGAGCAGAACAGTCGCAGGTCGCCGCTGAACCCTTACAACATCTGGTGGTCATATGATGATAAGAACTAGATATGCGACCAATGTAGATTTAGGATCACATTGTTGTCTTAGTGTGTTAGGATAAAATAGTCATTAGTAAAAATTAAACAATAAAAATTAAGTTCCACGCTGCTAGCTTACAAGCACAGAGTTAGTATTAAGGATATTTTTTTTTTAAATAAAGCCACGTTAGCATTGGACGAATCAGTACAAATCTAAACGTTGACGAGGATATTTGGTTCTATGTATTATGGTTTCCGAGATCGTTGCGTTCATACAAACAGACGGATGGATGGACTGACATGGTTAAATCGACTTCTCATTTAATACTGATCAAGAATATATACTTTGTATAGTCGGAGATATCTCCTTCTGGGTATTACATACATTTGCAACGTGCAAAAAACATATAAAAAGTGGTGTAAAAAGTACAAAACAGAAAAACATAAAACGCCGCAGCTGTAGGTTTTTAGGAAATATCCTCGTCTTCTTGAAATTGAGATAGGCAAGAAAGGCTGGCAGCGAAATCACAAGAACTAAGAAGCTTGAACGGTTTTACTTAGAGCCAGATTTTGGCTGGCTTGAAGCCTATTTATCTTAGAATTAGAAATAGTACTTGAAATAATTCTACCGTACAGCACACCTGGGACAATTGCGGTTTTTAAAAGCATCAGCTTATTAGACAGGCTCAGCTTCGATGACGTACGAAGAAAACAAAATAATTTGGGCGTTTTGCAACGAGAGCCAATTATAACACTAGAAATATGATGGTTCCAAGTAAGTGATTTGTCTAAACCGACATCGAGATATGCAAAGGATGTCAAACATGAAATTGAATTCTCATTAACAAGAGCAATAGAATATATTTTTAACATGTTTAAGAATGTGGTCCATAACTCTATGAAGCTGTTCATGAGTACTGTGCAAAGGCCAAGCCAAAGCCAAATTTTTACGAAGAAATGGATAATCTTTCATCAATAACATCTCTAAGCCAACAAGAATAATCATTCCCAGAATTTTAGAAAAAGTAATTAAACCAGTAAGGGAGCTATTTTAGGCTATCCCGAAACTTATATACTCTTGCAAACGTTTTCACAATTATTCTTATTAGAAAATCCTTTTTTAATTTTCCAATAAGAATCATATACGTAGCCACGCCCATTTTCTAATTTGTCTTAAAGAAGACAATGTAGTCAAACTTCACTTCATTTTTCAATCTTTTTAAAACTTTTAGTTGTATGGGCGGTACCACGACCTTATGTCCGCTTTTTATAATATTTTGGATTTTAGTCAGGCATTAATAAAAACACTTAATAGCAAAGTTTGGTTTGGTTATATTCAAGAACAAAAAAGTTTTTCTAACAAAAGCTGTATTTTTAACCGATCGTTCCTATAGGTGCTATATGCTACAGTAGCCTGATCTTGACCATTTTTGCACTGTATCTTTGCTGATGTTAAAAAAGTTTTTGTGCGAAATACTGAGTCGATAACTCCAAAAATACGCGTTTTTTTAAGCAAAAACATCATTTTTGAACGATCGTTCTTATGGGAGCTATATGGTATAGTCATCCGAACAAACTGATTTTTACATACCAACTACGTGCAAGGTAATTCTGCGTTTAAATTTTTATACTCTTCACGAAGTGAAAAGTATTATAGTTTTGTCACGAAGTTTGTAACAGCCAGAAGGAGGCGTGGCCGCCTATACAAAGTATATATATTCTTGATCAGGATGACAAGACGAGTTGATATAGCCATGTCCGTCTGTCCGTCTGTCCGTCTGTCTGTATGTATGCAAACTCCTCCCTCAGTTTTGAAGCTATCGACCTGAAACTTTGCACAGACCCTTGTATTTTATTACGATGACACATTGGTCGGAACCAGCGAGATCGGACCACTGAAACTGGTAGCCACCATACGAAAAGAAGAAGAAAAAAAAATTTCAATCGTTGTATGAAAAACTTTTTTGTTTTCCAAGATAGAGCGCTGAAATTATACCAGTGGTGAACAACCGTAGCCAGGCTAAATGCCTGAAAATTTCATTGAGATCGGAATACTGGAACTGGTACCTGCCATACAAAATGAAGAAGAGGAAGAGAAACAAAGTTTAAATCGTTGTATGGGAAACTTTTTTATTTCTGAAGTTAGGCTGCTGAAATTTAAAAAGTAATAAGTAAGTGTCACCAGATCAAATGCCTGCAAGTTTCATTGAGATCGGACTGCTGGAACTGGTACCTGCCATACAAAATGAAGAAGAGGAAGAGAAGCAAAGTTTAAATCGTTGTATGGGAAACTTTTTTGTTTCTGAAGTTAGGCTGCTGAAATTTCAAAAGTAGTAATTTAGTGTCACCAGATCAATTGCCTGTAAGTTTTGTTGAGATCGGACTACTGGAACTGGTACCTGCCATACAAAATGAAGAAGAGGAAGAGAAACCAAATTTAAGTCGTTGTACGGAAAACTTTTTTGTGTCTTAACTAATCGACTCTAAACTTCATACTTTTGTTGATAATGTGGCTTAAAAGCTATTTTGATATCAAAATGGGCGTGGCACCTCCCACATATAACCAAAACCAAAAGTTCCTATATATCTGGCACTCAATGAGGTATAACAACGAAAACTGATCTGTAGGCTATGTGGACAAAAAGAAATAAGATTCCAAAAATAAAATGGGTGTACCACAAAAAGTGTCGTGAAGAGTATACATCTTCGGCAAGGCCGAAGATAACGTCCTTACTGGTTTTGCTTACTTTAAAACTCTGGGTGGAAATCGCATTGACACAGACAGACGGACATCGTTATTTGAACTTGTCTCGTCGTGCTAATCAAGTATATAAATAATTTATATAGTCGGAGATGTCTCCTTCTCTGCGTTGCAAACTTCATGACAAATTTAATATACTCTTTTTGCAAGAGTATAAAATGTAATGGGGCGATAGGAGTAAACTTGATCCAAAGGCTTGTCTGGCATGGGAAACATTGGGTCAGCAAAACAATAAATAATTTGAAGGTCAGATTTACACCACCAAGAACCGAAAGATCCTTCTCGTGAATCACCATAGATTGTAACCTGAAGGCTTATTGGGGGTCTGCATTCATAAGAATTTCATCACAAAATTGCGATCTTGCTTTAAAAAGATCACGCTGAAGTGTTGAGGCTACTCTTTTTCAAGCAGAGTTGTCCAAACGATTTTCCGAACGAAACCAAATACTTCATAAACGTCGTTTTTTGTCTAAGTAAAGCTAAGATTTCGGAATTTAAAGGAGGAAAGTTAGCTGCAACATAAATATTTAATTTAAAAGCTGAAAAGCATCTTCAACATCGCCCGCAGATTAAATTTCAAAGTCCAAATTAATAAGCTGGTCAAGCTTAGATTCACATCTAGACAGGTTCGCATTGAAATGAAGAAGGGGTTTCCTCATCCTCCTAAAGGCAGCGCCTTCCACTGCCCCGTGATAAGCAGTGGAATGTGATCAGAACTCAGATCAAAATTTCCTAAAATGTCGAAGAAAGGAGAAGGAATGCCACCAAAAATTCCGAAATCTAAAGCACTTGGTCTCCGATTTCTAATGGGACTTCTTTTCTTCACTCCAACCACTTAGGCATGAACCTATCGTTCATAATAAACTGGATGATGAACCAAAGTATTACATATAATAACAGCTCCACCTTCAGTACTATGATTATCCGGATGATTAGCAGCGTAGACACTAAGTCCAATACAGCGACAATAAGGACTACTGGTGAAATGAGTTTCTACAAGCATTATGACCACCATGTAAGATACTATCCACTCAGTGAGCTTAAGAAGATGGTGCTGAAGCCCTTTCTGCATTCCAGACAAAATTGATTAACAAGGTCATTGTGTCTGAGAAAGTGCAAAAGAGTATGTTTGGTCAGTAACTGCGGTTGGAGAAGGCTGAGAAGGTCAAATAGAATGAGGAAGTCGATCATGAAGAGCGTTTAGCCCTACTAAAATTTTATCTTAACCCTGTCCACAGTTATATATTTCTTGAGCAAATTGAGTCAAGCTCTTATAAATAAGATCTAAATTTTGAGCAATCATTTGTTGTTAATATTTTTGTTGCACAATTTTCTTATTGCAACAATTTTAAATTTAAAATTTTTTCTCAGTTAATGCAGCATATTAGATGAATTCGTATGTACTGTGGGAGTTTGAGCCATTATTTTGAAGAAAGATACTCTGAGTCTAACATTTGAACTTTGAGATGGCCAAATAACTTTGGGACGTTGACTTTAGCGACCAATATTAGTTTTGGAAAGTGGCTTGGAATAACAACGTTGAGCTTGCGCCTGCTTGTATACGGAACATCCTTTGCAATTTGCTGTATGTGAACCGAGGCACATACGCAAATGGCAGAAGATTCAAAGTATTTGAGCATTTTAACCAAATAATAGTTAATTTCAAACACATTCAAACTATTTTGTTTTAAGCAAGTACAACAAACGAAATATCGAAATCTTTTTATTTTATAACGGCAAAGAGCATTAAGGGGTTAGACCAAGTTGAAACATGGAAAACAAGCTTTTTTTTAGGATTCTTTTCTGACAATACAATAAAATAATTAATGCGAAATGTTTCCCTACATGAAAAAAAAAATTGTATTTCAAAATATTTTAAATGAGTGTGCTACAAGAATTCTTGTAGGGGTCTACATGAAACAATTGTTTTGCGGTGATCACTCAAGCTCATCACTGGATCATCGAAATTCAAACTAGTAAGGGTGGTATAGTTGTGTATACTCAACCATATAATACCCTGCACATACCCTCCCATTTCAATGGTGTTCCAAATATCAAAAAAATCATTCAAAAGTGAGGAATTTTCGAAAAATTCGAGTTTGTTGATCTCTGAGGGGAGAAGCCATGAAATAAAGGGGTGTTTTTCGGTATGCAGCTTAAAGGACGTATATTAACTGAATCTGCATACAAAATTTCAGACATGTATATTTCATCATTGTGGAGACATACATGTTTAATAAAAATAAACTTGAAATTACCCAAAATTTTAGTTTGCGGGCCTTTAATGAATAGTCCAAATACAAAATGGTATTTTCTAGTATGCAGTCTTAAGAAGTTATATATACTTTGTCTACGAACAAAATTTCAGGTCCGTACCTTCAACAATTTCGGAGATGTAGGCTTTGACATGCAAACACTATTTGAGGGGTAATTAAGGGTAGGGGGCAAAAATTTGGTAAGCAGTTTTGAAGATATACATCTATTAAGTCTGCATACAAAGTTTCAGGTTCGTATCGGTTATAGTTGTGGAGATATACAAATTTTTGTAAAAAAAAAGTGGAATTTACGAAAAATTTAAGTTTGATGGCCTTTGAGGGGTAGTCGTAAATACAGGGGGGTATTTTCTTGTATGCAGGATATGTATTTACTGAGTGTACACACAAAATTTCAGGTCCGTACCTTTAATGGTTTTGAAGATATCGTAATTAACAATAAAACACTTTTTGTTGGGAAATGAATGGGAGGGGGGAAATTGTAGTATGCAGTTTTATAAAAATGTATATACTTAGTCTACATACCGACTGTTCATAGTTCTAGCATTTTTGGTGTTCAAGTTATAGCCATTTCAAATAGTGGGCGTAGCTGGTTGGGCGGAAAGGAGTGGGCGTGGCTCAAAACCGTTAAACTTGATCTGCTGCCGAGCATCAGGAGTCTATCCTCCAAATCTCAAGTCTCTATCTTCTATAGTTTCCGAGAACCATTGGTGAGGACGGACGGACATCGCTTAATTAATTTGTCTTGTCATCCTGATCAAGAATATATATACTTTATGGGGTCCCCCTCCCCTCTTTCTATGCGTTACATATAATTTCTAGATTGTAGACTTTCTTGGCTGAGAAATTTTCAGCATTACCCTAAGAAGTAGTCTTAGAAATTGAATGAATGTTTTTAAGAAACGAAACAAAATCAAATATTAAAAAATTTAATTCTAATAAAATTTTAAAACTTTTAACTTCAACCACGTTGATCAGATACTCAAAACCAACTGAGAAAATATTTGACAACATTTCCGTTGCTGAGCTGCGTGACGGCGAAAAAATCTTTTTATACTCTTCACGAAGTGAAAAGTATTATAGTTTTGTCACGAAGCTTGTAACACCCAGAAAGAGGCGTGGCCGACTAAAAGTATATATATTCTTGATCAGGCTGACAAGTCGAGTTGATACAGCCATGTCCGTCTGTCTGTATGTATGCAAACTTTTCCATCAATTTGGAAGCTATCGACCTAAAATTTTGTACAGACCCTTGTATTTTATTACGATGAAACATTGGTCGGAAGATCGGACTTTTGGAACTGCTAGCCACCATACGAAAAGAAGAAGAAAAAAATGACAATCGTTGTATGAAAAACTTTTTTGATTTCCAAGATAGAGTTCTGAAATTATACACGTGATAGTTAACCGTAGCCAAACCGATGTCTGAAAGTTTCATTAAGATCGGACAACTGGAGATGGTACCTGCTATACAAAAAGAAGAAGAGGAAGAGAAGCAAAATATAAGTCGTTTGTACGGAAAACTTTTTTGTTTCTTAACTAATTGACTTGAAACTTCATACTTATGTTCATAGTGTGGCTAAAAACTATTGTGATATCAAAATGGGAGTGGCACCGCCCACACTTAACCAAAGCCAATAATTTGCATATATCTGGCACCCAATGAGGCATAACAACGAAAATTAGTCTGTAGGCTATGTGGACAAAAAGAAATAATATTGTTGTTGTTAAATTGTTAAATAACATAAGTTTATGCAATTTAATTATATTTTTCTACAGTTGTTTTTCTAATCGTTTGAAATAAAATAGAATTGACTTTATAGTCTAGGCAATGAACATATTTTGAAAATTGACTATGAATGTAACTTCGACTATGAAATGAAATAACTTTTATTGTCAATTCTATAGTTTAATGTTATTGTATTAAAAAGAAGTTGTCGTCAATTGGTAGTTTTGCCTGGAAAGTATTTCGGGGTGCTCTTTCCGAATTTAAACTTTGCCACCTCGTATCTCTACCGCTCGAGCGACCATTTAAAAAAATGGCGTCCAAAATCGGTTTTCTCCATATCTCCATTTTTGTTCATCTTACGGCAAAGGCATCTCTATGCTAAACTAAACTAGAGGAAATTTATGTCCTATTTTTTCGTAAAACTAATAGTTTCATCGTGCGAGCGCCACAAAGTGTACAAGTTTTGAGCCTTGTACATGTTGCGATTTCATACATTTTGTATGGAATTTCTTATTTATTTTAATGAAAATCCTTCTCTGAGTCCAATATTTTTATTATTCAATTTTTTTTTTTTGTGTTTTGATCTGAGATTTAATGTTGTATTAATGTCTTTTATGAAAAACGTTCCAAATTCGAGTGCAGACTTACAAATTCATCAAAAATTGCACGTTTTCCTATAAAACTAGTAAGGGAGGTGTAGTTGAGTACACTCAACCATATAATGCCCTGCACACACGGCAGGAGGTGTGACGTCCTTATTGAAAAAAATGTATATTTGTCATCGCCCATTTAAATGGTGTTCCAAATATCAAAAAAAAAACTATCAAAAATGTGGAAATGTTTTGGTATGCAGTTTTGTAGACCTTCACTTACTGAGTCTGAATACCGTCTTTCATGTTTTTAGCGCTGTTTTAACGGACATCGCTTAATCAATTTGTCTTGTCGTCCTGATGAAGAATATGTATACTTTATGGGGTTGCCCTCACCCTCTTCTATGCGTTATCAGCAACGTTTTTTGAGCCTTGGGTCGTTGGCATGTAAAGCCGACACTCTTTCACCGTAAAGTTGAAATTTCGAAATTTCTAAGAATAAATGAATAAATCTGCATAGCGTCATGTATATGTTTAAATATTTACTGACGGCTTTGTCATTAGAGCTGGGAAAAAATCGACTTTTGCAGGATCGATTTTTTCGGTCTTTTAGACAAAAAGATCGATTTCAATCGATAAATCGAAAAATTAAATAATTTGGTTTTGAAATCATTTGTTTTATTTAATCACTCCAGGGCCCACTTGTCCCTGCCCACAAGTATCATTATGTTGACATTGCTAGCTTTTAAGGAGGCACGTCTGCCTGAAATAAGTATCCCAACTCGGCTGAACATTCTTTCAGACTCCATTGGGCATGCTGGAATACAAAAGAATTGTAAGACACAGTCTTTAAAATTTCCATTCCTAACGGATTACCAATACACTAAGATTCTACACAAAGAAAATGAAAAACTTTGTAGAATTATGATTTAAAATTACATTTTATTCTTGGCCTTTTGTTTCACTCAAATTCGCGTTCAATTGTGGTAAATTCTTGATGAATTTTTTTTCAAAAGAACATCTATCGATTTTGCAAAAGAGTCAATGCAAAAAACGAAAAAGTCGCTTAAGTCGATGTTAGAATCGTTTTTCCCAAGCTCTATTTGCCATCACATATTTTAATACACATTTGGGAAAGGAAATGTGGAAAAGTGTGTTTATAGTTTTTACATTTTCTTTCAAATACATGGACATGGTGAGATGAAACTATTTTTGGAGTTTTGTTAAATGTCAATTTAAGTACTTCGGTTTTGTTTTCCCGGTTAATTAAAATATTTAAATAAATTGATAAAAGCCAAGAAGAGTCCTTTTCGACATGTTGGGTTAATTTGTTATAAAACTGGATGTTACAATTTTTTATGACAGCAAGTTAAAGTCTTCTTCCTGCCAAAAAGCGAGTTAAAAAATGAAATTTTTCATATATATGTACATGCTTCTCATGGCTACAATTCTTTATTGATCCCAAATTTGTGTAAAAACCAACGGCTTTTTATTTGCATTTAAAAAACCGACATGGAAAAAGGCATTAAAAAAACAAAATAATAACAATATTATCATAGCACCAAAACTCAGATTTCACAGTTTAATCGAAATAAATGGAGTTTCTTGTTGCTGTGAAAGCATTGTTACTCCATTGTTTACCCATGTAGTATTTTCAAAAAAAAAAATTTGTAAAAATAAAAATATTAATTAAAAAAGTATTGTACGACTTGATTAGGCATTGAACACGAGTCATACAGTCACTTTAGTCCAGTCATTTTGTCGTAAACTAGTAAGGGCGGTATAGTTGAGTATACTCAACCATATAATACCCTGCACATACCCTCACCCATTTAAATGGTGTTCCAAATATAAGAAATCAGTCAAAAGTGAGGAATTTTCGAAAAATTCGAGTTTGTTGATCTCCGAGGGGGAAGCCATGAAATAAAGGGGTGTTTTTGGTATGCAGTTTAAAGGACGTATATTAACTGAATCTGCATACAAAATTTCAGACATGTATATTTCATAGTTGTGGAGATATACATATTTTAATAAAAATAAACTGGAATTTACCCAAAATTTAAGTTTGCCGACCTCTAATGGGTAGTCCAAATACAAAATGGTATTTTCTGGTATGCAGTCTTAAGAAATTATATATAGTTTGTCTACGAACAAAATTTCAGGTCCGTACCTTCAACAATTTCGGAGATGTAGGCTTTGACATGCAAACACTATTTTAGGGGTTATTAAGGGTAGGGTGGAAAAATTTGGTATGCAGTTTTAAAGACATACATCTATGAAGTCTGCATACAAAGTTTCAATTTCGTATCGGTTATAGTTGTGGAGATATACAAATTTTTGTAAAAAAAAAGTGAAATTTACAAAAAATGTAAGTTTGGTGGTCTTTGAGGGGTAGTCAAAAATACAAATGGGTATTTTCTGGTATGCAGTTTTAAGGACATGTATTTACTGAGTCTACATACAAAATTGGGGTATGCAGTTTTATAGGTCTTTACATACTTAGTCGACATACCAACTTTCATAGTTCTAGCGTTTCTGGTGTTCAAGTTATAGCCTTTCCAAAAAGTGGGCGTAGCTGGTTGGGCGGGAAGGAGTGGGCGTGGCTCAAAACCGTTCAAACTTGATCTGCTGCCGAGCATCACGAGTCTATCCTCCAAATTTCAAGTCTCTATCTTTTATAGTTTCCGAGAACCATTGGTGAGGACGGACGGACGGACGGACGGACAGACGGACGGACATGGCTTAATCAATTTGTCTTGTCGTCCTGATCAAGAATATATATACTTTATAGGGTCCCCCTCCCCTCCTTCTCTGCGTTACATACATTTCGGCCAAACAAACACAATATACACAATATGTACAGGGTATAAAAAGGGGTTGCGTTACTAAACAAAACAAGAGAAAATGTCCTACAATTTATGCTGTGATCTTTTTTTTGGGAAAATTCGCACCGTTTTGAGCACGTGAACTTTGCGATTTTATACATTTTGTATGGGATGTGGTATTATTTTTATTAAATATATTTTGCAAGGCGATAGATCATCAAAGCAGCACTTCCCGAAGTTTTTCGTTTAATAATGTGTGATTGTCACACAGTTTATCGGGAACTACAAAAGAGAAGAGTGCTAACTGTTTTCTTATCGTTAAGCACAGATCGCTACTGAAGGACTCCCGAAACAGCTGTACGATGTACCTGCTGTTAGTTTTTCGAACTAGTTCTTGCAATATTGTTGTTAAAAATCGCCAACATTTTGGTTTCTAAAACTTGTAACCAAAACTGACCTAGGCCTGTTTTTCTCATCTGAATTAATATCTTAATCCAAGTTTTTTAAGTTTTTCTTACTTTTTTGTGTTTAGTGTTGAGATTTATTATATTAATCGTCTATTATAAAAACGAATTCCAAACGTGTACACACACAACAAACTCATTTCCCGGAACTATTCCCTGAATAAACTATATGATTTCTAAATTGGTTCAAATAGAAACAAATTTTAGTATTTTCTTAAAAATTATGTGTTAGGTTGCTAATATAGAGCACAAAAAAGACAATGCGAAAACTATTTCTAAAATAGAATCGCAGAAATTTCAAAAGATCTAGCGTTTGAATACAACGGCTGCCAATGTAAGTAGCAGCTGAAAACGTACACATCCATAGGTTATATTTTGGTTGGAAGAATAAATTATTGAGATTTTAATGCTAATTTAAGTAATATCCATGAACTCTTCCATTTTCAAATAGGGTAATTTCATGTTTAATACTCTACCAACTTCGATTTATTTTGTACTTCAGGATCTGTGTTAGTCGAAACCTTTCAAATATATTCACTCATAATGTGCCTATTCCGGAAAAAGATGATTACCCACTTATGCGGCCGGTAGTGGTATTCTTAGCTGTAATTCTGATTTGGTTATTCTCAAATTTTTGTTAATTTATTTTTCTCTTGTACTGCTAATGTAAACCTCACCTAAATTAATTGTCCTAAAGTCATAATGGCTAACTTAGAACCATGATCTTTCGTGCGCAAATGAAACTGGTAATTTCGACTAGCATCGAATCTGAGCCTGTCTAATAAACTGCTCCTTTTTAAATGATGTGATGATCGGCACAAGTGTCACCCAATCAGTTTGGCAAGGGCTCGTGCAATTACTCGAAAACTGAAGAGGATATTTTCAGAAAGCCTCTTTATCGTTTGGACAAGAACATTCTCAGGGCACAACGGATTACGGAATGCAAATTAAAACTGTTTGTGGTTTCTTCGGATTCCCTTGAACCATTTGTGAGGACAGGCGAATGATCAGCTAAAGGGCCGGACAGACAAACATGACGTAATTGATTTCTTTAAATGTCCGAATCATTCTTATTTATACTCTTACTCCCCTCCATCTAGGCGTTACATAAAATTGGTCTGAAAAAAACTTAATATACCCTGATATATTCTATGTACATGTACAATAAATGCTTCCATGTCATATGCAATGAAAAGGTTGCACAATCTTTTCTTGCTTGAGTTCTGTTCAATCAAATATGAAATACTCACCATAAGTTCATTCGACTGAATTTGTTGATTTTTAAAGGAACTATTTAAAATTGAGCAAATAGTACTGGAGTTTGTTGAACTGGTACTTGACGATCGATTCACAATTTCTGGAAACCAATATTGCATTCCATTTGAACTGATAACAAAACCAAATATTATTTAGTATGCATTTTAATTTTTAATAATTACCTAAAAAACATTCCGAATACAACCAAATTGCATATTGTAAAAGGCCAGCCATATGGTTTTTTGAAGAGTGCAAATGCAGCTCTTACAATATCAACTAATACACCACAAATGTTGCGATTAGTGAACATGTTTTCTCCTTCCTCAAAGACTTCAGGATTAATAGTAACATGTGCACAACTTAAAACCGATTCCAGAGACTTGCCAGTGTTGGTCTTGCTGATCCACTTCACAGCTTCAATTGCTTCAGCTACCTTGTTTTGTGCTAATAACAGCTTTGGGCTCTCGGGGTAAGGTAAAAGCAATAAGCCTCCGATTAATGCGGGGAATAAGTTGGTAAGTATAATCAAACGCCACGGGCGGAAGACAAAGCTTCCAACAATAGTAATTGACCAATTTGTTGATAACACTAACCATGACATTACTAAGAGAGTAAAATACGTGAGTACTAGATGATCATTATTGTGTTCGACCATTACCTGGAATGTATATAGCAGCAACACTGACAAACATAGTGGAATAATTAATTACTATTGCCCGATGTCGTGGAATATTAAATTCACCTAAGTAGGCATATAGTGCTCCTGATACTCCACCTAAGCTAAGGTTTAGGTATTAACCTAGGATTGTAGACATTATGATAACAAATATTTACTCACCTGATGCCGACAAGCAAATTTAGTATATTAAAGACCCACACATTAGTCACAAACATTAGGACGAACTGTATAATACTGCTGGCAAAAACTCCAAACAGAAGTACAGTTCGCCGACCCACGGCGTCACTTATATAACCAAAAAAGTATGTGGATAGAAATACTCCTACAAAATTTTTGCAAAAGTTTGGAAAAAAATAATATGTATGTAATTTACAGGTGTGTGCTTAGAATCAAAGTGAAGAAACTGATTTTAGCGGCTCGAGCGACAAAGATACGAGGTGGCAAATTTGAAATTCGGAAAGAGCGCCCCGAAATACATAAGGATACGAATTTTTCTTTGTCATCCTCCAATAAGAGCCTTTCTGTCAGTTTAGTCACCATTCGCGCAGTGTATAGCAATTAACATGAAATAAACTCGTCGAAAGTCCCGTAAATCCGAAGATCTTACTTGCCCGACCCCGGAATATTCGGTATTTTGACTTTTTATACTTTTGCAAAAGTATATTTACTTTGTCATGAAGTTTGCAACGCAGAGAAGGAGACATCTCCGACTATATAAAGTATCTATGTCCGTCGGTCTGTTTTAATACAAACACCTCCCAGAGTTTTGAAGTTGGCAAACAAATTTAACTGCAGAAAACTTTCTTATTCTTGCAGGCAAATTGTATGGGAAAATCAGATTGATCGGATTACTATTCTTGAATATAAGCAAACCAAACTTTCCAAGTACGTGTTGTTATTAATGCTTGGTTACATTAAAAAATTTTAAAGGAATCGGACATAAGGACATGGCACCGCTCATTATCGAAAAACTTAAAAATTGGGTTTCTGTGTAAGCAGAAGAGATACAAGATTGTAAAATGTAGTGAAGTATGACTGCATTACTTTCTTTGAGACAAAATATAAAATGGCCGTGGCTACGCCCCTAAATCTTCAAAAACGTACATGATTCTTGTTGGGAAAAAGATAAAAATGACTTTCCAATAAGAATAATTGGGTAAAAGCTTGCAAGAGTACATAAGTTTTAGCAAAGCCGGAAATAGCTCCCTTACTGTTTTTTTGTGTCATTTAAATAAATTGCAGTTATCAATAAATTGACATGCTTATACGTCAACGTTCATTATTTGTTAATATTAAACATTCTTAAAGAATAACATAACTGAAATTTAGGAAAAGAACAATGTGTTGAAAAAAATAATTTCAAACATGTAAGTGCAACTCGGGCTCAAAATTCAAAAGAAATGTTGCAACAAATTCTACGATGTATCTTACAAAAACCTTTGTGATATTTGGTAACTCATTTTAAGTGACTGAAAGAAATAGAGTAAATTTTTGGATTTCGTTTTACTAATAATTAGAATTTAAATAAAATTTTATCAAATACTTTGAACGATATTTATACCCTGTACCTTAGGTACAAGGGTATTTTTGTTTTGAGCACGGCAAAAATATAACACCTAAAAGGAGGGGTGCCAGACCCTATAAAGTATATATTTTTCTGGTCAGCATCGAAAGAGAAGTGGATTTACCTATGTCCGTCTGTCCGCTCGCCTCAGTTTCTTCACAGTTCGTTTTGCTATTCAATACGCCGATCAAGTTTATTGTTTGAGGGGTGAGAGGCAAACAACTGGAGCTACTCCGGGCAAAAAATACAAAAGTGTTTTCTTGGTTAGTTTTTGAGATAGGAACATCAAATTTGGAGTGTATATATCTGACTTCAAAATGGTTATATAAATTAAACAATATAACTTGAAGGAATTAAACTTGGTGTGTATGCTAATGGGATAGAGTGTAATAATATTCAATCATAAAATGGGCGCGGTTGCGCCCAAATATAACACCAGTAAGGATTGCACTCGAGAGTTCCTGACTTCGAAATACCCTGTACCTTCAATTTCAAGGGTATGTCGAAGTCGAGCACTCTCGGCTGCAATTCCTTACTGGTTATAGTTTTGTGCACGTCGAATATGTAACACCTAAAAGAGAGCGTCACAGACCTTAAAAAGTGTATTTATTCTTGATCAGCATCGAAGAAGAAGTCGATTTAGCTCTGTCCGTTTGTCTGTTTGTGTGAACGTGTCGATCTTAGAAACTATTTTCATAATAAAATGTGCATGGTTCCGCCCACTTATAGCCAAAATCAATAATTTCCATATGTCTGAAATCGATAAAGAAATTAACAACAAAAAATGGCGCAAAAAGAGCACAAGAATATTTAATATTACAGAGCTAATATTCTACTATGCAATATGCAGATCAAGTTCATTTTGCGTGGCTTAGTTTAAGAGTGAGGCGCAAACCTAAATTTGATTTATTCAAAACAAATCAACAATTCCGTTTACTTGTAATGAAACCTTTCGGGGTTAAATTTAAATCAGAGGTTGTTGGTTATAGTTCCAGCAGTGGAAAATACATAATTATTGAATTCAGAAGTTTTTTTTTATACTCTGCAAAAAGACTATATTAACTTTTTCATGAAGTTTGCAACGCAGAGAAGAAGACATCTCTGACTATATAAAGTATATAAATTCTTGATCAGCACGACAAGAGAAGTTCAAATAACGATGTCCGTCTGTGTGTCTGTCTGTCTGTTTCAATGCGATTACCTCCCAGAGTTTTAAGGTAAGCAAAAAAATTTTAACGCAGAAAATTTTCTTCTCCTTGCAGGTATTTGGTATGTAAAAATCAGTTTGATCGGATGACTAAAGCATATAGCTCCCATAAGAACGATCGTTCAAAAATGATGTTGGTGTTTTTGGAGTTATCGACTCAATATTTTGCACAAAGACTTTTTTGACATTAACAAAGATACAGTGCAAAAATGGTCAAGATCAGACTACTATATCATATAGCTCCTATGGGAACGATCGGTTAAAAATACAATTTTTGTTAGAAAAACTTTTTTGTTCTTGGATACAAGCAAACCAAACTTTGCTATTACGTGTTTTTACTAATGTCTGTCTATTATCCAAAGTTTTATAAAAATCGGACATAAGGGCGTGGTACCGCTCATAGAGCGAAAAACTTTAAAATGGGACTTCTCTGTAAACAGACGAGATGCAAGATTGAAAAATGTAGTGAAATTTGACTACATTGCCTTCCTTAAGACAAATTAGAAAATAGGCATGGCTACGTACATATATGATACTTATTGATAAATTAAAAAAAAAGGATTTTCTAATAAGAATAATTGTAAAAACGTTTGCAAGAGTGATGAAGTTTGCAACACACAAAGAAGACATCTTCGACCATATGTAGTTTATATTGTATAGTCTTGATCAGCATGACGAAAAGTGTATAAAGATTTGTAAGAAAATCTTTTCTAAACTAGTCTTCTAACGTACCCAAACCTAATGTCTGTAAGTACCATTGAGATCGGACCACTGGATCTGGTACCCGTCATCTAGAGCGTAGCCAGCTTTTCACAACGGGGGACCAAAATCGAATGACCAGAAAAAGTAATATTCCATCTATGTGCACTTATCAACCTTAACCCTACAAATAGTTATTATTATTATTTAAAAGCCATTCTCACCATTAAGATGAGATTCAGTGATTGTAGCTCTCAACTATGTCTGTACTCTCTGTAACGCCTGAACAGACGTTCCGCTGCACCCGGTGTACATGCCATGAAAATAAACTGTACTGGTCAACATTATTTTCTTCCGAAAATCTTTGAGTTATCGATGATACTAAACAATTCGAGTATAGTCAAAAAATATGGTACGCACTCACCATTGTAGATGTTGGATTTGGCATATTAAATATTTCCTCAACTCTCCACAATCTTTGGCATAGGGATTTCAAATTCTACGCTTTTTGCCAATTCAGTGGCGACTTTAGATAAATCAATTAAAACTACATTTTTTTTTTTGATGAAATGTTATTTTTTGTGATTCATCTCCTGCTTCTATTCTCATCATCAACGAACCCCGCAGCATTCCAAAGATGTGTTAAATTTTACATCTGTACAATTTTTACATAAATGGGAACAAATTCAGGTATTTGAAGTAATAATTTTTAATATTCCATATATGTATTAACAATAACTACACAATGGAAAGCTATTTCTGAAAATGTTGCAAGTATATGGCAGTTAAGTAACATTAGCTGGCAATCTCTACGTTAAGATGGATAATTTTACTACAATTCAAGGGACTTAACAGCAATGCGTCTTCTGCTCAGGTCGATAAAAATTGTCGTACCTATAACGCTGGTGTTTTGTTTCACAGTGACTTAAAAAGTAATTCATAAATCAGGCAAATGCTTTACACCAGACGAAATTTTTGGATATGATCAAAATATTCGCTCATCATAATTTTGGGATTTTGCAGAACAGGTTCCGAATTTTCAAGCATAAAATACATATGAGTCTAAATAATGTTAACTCATTATAAAAACCTGTTGCGCTTTATGTGACTTGTTAAGTACAGAAACTGGAAACTTGTTGCCTTTGCCTAAGTCGCAATTTACTGCAGCGGTTGCTTCTTTACCGACCTAATTTTAACATAATGCAAGGAATGCAACCTTATACGTAAGACTCTACCTTGTAGATCTTTGTTCACTGTTTTTCTTGAACTTGGAGGTATTTCGTCCCAAGTTGAATTACGAGAAATTCTTCATTCTAAAAATACATAAGTACATACAGATGATTGTATGCTTGGACATAATAAAATTAACAAATAAAATATATCATACAACTAACAATTCGAATAAGGAATCGCTGAATTGTTATTCATTGGTCCTAAGCCTAAATCAAATATGTTCTATGTTGAGTTTTTTACTGCACAGAGTTGTTTCAAAGCACCACAACTTCGGCTCATAAATGTTCCAACACCATTGGCTAGATCGACGTGGTTATACAGACAGACGGTCAGACAGGACCAAATCGACTTATCTTTCGATGGTGATAAATAATATAATTATATAAGTAAAATAGCCTTATGCTGGATCACCCGAAGAAATTGCTGACTGGGACTCTTTTCCTGATATCCCCCACTATTCTCATATCTGATAAATTGTTCAGTTTCAATTGAATTTCCATATCAAATCAATTTCCATATTTCAGTCAACATTAACCTAAAAGAACTTTTAAACTTTTCCAAAACAAAACCATTTAAAATTAATGGTAAATTTTCAGTTATTTACGAACAATAGGGGTAAACCTTTTTAAAATCAAAACGATTCGTTGCTTGTATTGGCGACTTTCCTGACTAGCGAGGGTCCGGATTACTGAGCTTTATTTGCATTATTATTTCCGGTTCTGTACATACCAGCTACACAAGCCGCCATCATTAAGCCCTTCGCTGCCTGACTCGTTTCAAATTCACATTGGGATGCGATGACTATTATTCCCATTGACTGTTGTGCAGCAACTGATGTTATCGTAAGCAAACCACTTATTAACAGAAGCAACCACTGGGTTCTGCCAAACCCTGTACAAAATAAATAGTAATAAAAACGATTAGTAAATTTAACATACATTTATTCGTTAAAATTATTCGAGTTAACCTATTCGTTCCAAAAGTTCATCATATTGGAAATCATTTTTCAAAGTTTCATTCTCGTCAGGAGGCATTGATATCTCGGAATTCTGCATCACACAACATACAAACCATCTACTATCTTCTTTTTAATGAGCAACAGTATTTATAACTACACTTTACCTAAATTCAAAAAAGTTTAAAAGTATAGCTGAGCTTTCGCTCAGCTTTCATATTGAATCAAACAGCTCCATTTAATTAAACTTACTTATTGATCTGCCTTACTAATACTAATTCAATCATTCTTATATACTTATAATTGGTCAGCATCATTGTAAGAAAACGAGTTTGCAAAAGTGAATTTATGCAGTTCTTACACTTTAAAAACATCTTACAACGAGATACCGGTTTCAAAACAGAATAATAAATAAAATCAGATAAACAATTGTATTTTGTTTGCTGGTATTTTATTAAACTATCAGTTCGCAGACTTACGAAAACCGATTTGTTTCAGTTAAGTAGAATATAATACACTCTTGCAGCTCCATTTAATTAAACTTACTTATTGATCTGCCTTACTAATACTAATTCAATCATTCTTATATACTTATAATTGGTCAGCATTATTGTAAGAAAACGAGTTTGCAAAAGTGAATTTATGCAGTTCTTACACTTTAAAAACATCTTACAACGAGATACCGGTTTCAAAACAGAATAATAAATAAAATCAGATAAACAATTGTGTTTTGTTTGCTGGTATTTTATTAAACTATCAGTTCGCAGACTTACGAAAACCGATTTTTTTCAGTTAAGTAGAATATAATACACTCTTGCACGCCACTCCAATAATAATATTTTTGATTTAAGATTTCCATTATGGCGGCACCATCCCAATTACATGCATATTAATTTTAATTAATCTGCAATAAATCCAAAATGATGTTTGATGGGAAGTTTATCAGAATAAAACTCAAATGTTCAAAGCATACAACGTTTCAAAATAAAACTTTATGGGGAAAATAAAAAAAAAAAATCTATCTTCTGCCTTGCCGAGATTTTATACCTTTCACGCCCATTTTTTAGTGTCACATCCATTTCCATACTTCTAAGGCCAAAAAAAAACTATCTGCAGAATTTCAGCTCAATAGTTTTAAAAGAGTGGAATAAGATGACAGCCAGACGTACAGATAAAAGGACGGGCATATATTTATCGACTCATCTCGAGCTGATTGAGAATTTATATACTTTATACATACGGAAATCTCGTTTTGTTAGTTACAAACATCACGACAATGTTATATTACTATTCACTACTAGTATAGTAAAAAACGCAGAACGAACAAAGATTTTGAAACTAGTACAAAACTGAGGTCTATATCAAGCTACTTTCATCATAGACAGGGGTCAATGATCACAATTCTATCACCTTTGATTAGTTACTGTACAAATCCTGCCCTACCAGTTTGGGGCGTATGATCGAAAAATATGGGAAAATCTTAAGGAACAGAGTAATTGTAACTCTTTTGTTATTATTACAAATTTAGTTAATTTTTTCATATAATTGATATTGATTTGATACTGTCCTGAATTCGTCAGTTGAAAACTGTTATACATTCATACAAAACATTGTCTATGAATATTACGTCGACAATGACGTGTTTGAGCTCACTTAATCAAAAGCTTTTTATTTATTAGTCGCTAGATCTTTGCATATGTATCGTTGTTTTGCATACCGGTTTACTTTTGCGACTGGCTTTAGTGACGATGTTTGTACTTGCGTATACATATTTAGGGTGATTCAAACCAACAAATTTTTTTTTTACTATCAGGCTTATAAGTTGTTTTTGGTGTTAAAATACGCCAGTTAAAATTTGAGATTTTATTATTAATATTTTAGTCCAGGCACTTAATAGTTTTGACTGAAAAGTTTTCCAGGAATTTTAAAAATAGGTATCTTTATGTATTTCGGGGTGCTCTTTCCGAATCTCAACTTTGCCACCTCGTATCTTTGCCACTCGTGCCGCCATTTTGGAAAAATGGTGTCCAAAATAATTTTTTTAATCATATCTCCATTTCGGTTCATTGTACGCCAAAAACATTTCCTACAATTTATGTTCTAACCTTTTTTTTCACAAAACTAATGGTTAGATCGTGCGAGCGCCGTAAAGTGTATGAGTTTTGAGCACTTGCAACGTTCCAAGTTCGATTGCAAACTTACAAATTAAAATCAACCATTTCTTCATAAACTAGTAAGGGCGGTATAGTTGAGTATACTCAACCATATAATACCCTGCACATACCCTCATCTATATAAATGGTGTTCCAAATATCAAAAAAATCAGTCAAAAGTGAATAATTTTCGAAAAATTCGAGTTTGTTGATCTCTGTGGGGTGAAGCCATGAAATAAAGGGGTGTTTTTCGGTATGCAGTTAAAAGAACGTATATTAACTGAACCTGCATACAAAATTTCAGACATGTATATTTCATATTTGTGGAGATATACATATTTAAATCAAAATAAACTGGAATTTACCCATAATTTAAGTTTGCCGACCTCTAATGGGTAGTCCAAATACAAAATGGTATTTTCTGGTATGCAGTCTTATGAAGTTATAAATACTTTGCCTACTTACTAAATTTCAGGTCAGTGCCTTTATTAATTTCGGAGATATAGCCATTGACATAAAAACACTATTTGAGGGGTAATAAAGGGGAGGGGGGAAAATTAAGTATGCAGTTTTAAAGACATACATTAGTTTGCATACAAAGTTATAGGTTCGTATCTGTCATAGTTGTGGAGATATACACATTTTTGTAAAAAAAAGTGGAATTTACGAAAAATTTAAGTTGAGGCTCTTTGAGGGGTAGTCCTAAATACAAAGGGGTATTTTCTGGTATGCAGTCTTAAGGATATGTATTTACTGAGTGTACACACAAAATTTCATGTCCGTGCCTTTAATGGTTTTGAAGATATAGTAATTAACATCAAAACACTTTTTGTGGGGCAATGAAGGGGAGGAGGGGAAATTGTAGTATGTAGTTTTATAAAAACTTACATACTTAGCTTATATACCAATTTTCATAGTTCTAGCGTTTCTGGTGTTCAAGTTATAGCCTTTCCAAAAAGTGGGCGTAGCTGGTTGGGCGGGAAGGAGTGGGCGTGGCTCAAAACCGTTCAAACTTGATCTGCTGCCGAGCATCACGAGTCTATCCTCCAAATCTCAAGTCTCTATCTTATATAGTTTCCGAGAACCATTGGGGCGCTCTTTGAGGGGTAGTCCTAAATACAAAGGGGTATTTTCTGGTATGCAGTCTTAAGGATATGTATTTACTGAGTGTACACACAAAATTTCATGTCCGTGCCTTTAATGGTTTTGAAGATATAGTAATTAACATCAAAACACTTTTTGTGGGGCAATGAAGGGGAGGAGGGGAAATTGTAGTATGTAGTTTTATAAAAACTTACATACTTAGCTTATATACTAATTTTCATAGTTCTATCACTTCTGGTGTTCAAGTTATAGCCTTTTCAAAAAGTGGGCGTAGCTGGTTGGGCGGGAAGGAGTGGGCGTGGCTCAAAACCGTTCAAACTTGATCTGCTGCCGAGCATCACGAGTCTATCCTCCAAATCTCAAGTCTCTATCTTATATAGTTTCCGAGAACCATTGGTGAGGACGGACAGACGGACATCGCTTAATCAATTTGTCTTGTCGTCCTGATCAAGAATATATATACTTTATGGGGTCCCCCTCCCCTCCTTCTATGCGTTACATACATTTCGGCCAAACAAACACAATATACCCTGGTACAGTATGTACAGGGTATAAAAACAGTAACAAATCCCATACAAATATAGGAAATCAAATAGAGTACAAATGTACAATCTTCCCAATCAGACCTTTAAGGCCTGCAAACTTGCTTCTACATGCCTCATATGTAAGCACAATAGTACTTTCTATACCTTACGTCTCAAATGATGTTTTCCATATGAGTTGTCGCTTTTTCCATGATAGTTCCCTCATACGCTCCTTTTAGAAAGAAGGCGAACGATATGTTTGACCCCTTATATACTCACTGCAAAAAGCAGCGAGAAGAAAAGACAGTCTCATTACACATTCCCTACAAAAAAAGCCATAGATAAAAAGGCGTTTTGGAAATTTGGAGTGTATATAGCTGACTCGAACTCTAACAAGATAGAATAGAAAAATGGGCCATGCCCACATATAGTACAAATTTAAAATAGTTATATTTTTTGAACCATATAACTCAAAAGACTGAACGTTGCTGTGTATGGTATTAGGATAGAGTATAATAAGATTCAAACACAAAACGAGCGTGACCACGTCCACACATAGCTAAAATAGAAAAAAGTTGTATCTCTGAAACCAATTGATCTAGAAGCGTGAAAATTGGTATATATGATATTGAATGGAAATGAAATCTGTTTCAATTGACAAGTAGGTGGAACAACGCCCTCAAACAGTTTTCAAGAATTTGAGATACAGGGTGTGCCGAAGTCGGGGACACTTGACTGCAATTTCAGACTTGTTTTATATATGGTTTTCTCGTAGAATGTAGTGAAATGGAGATATGGGGGGAAACTGATTTTAAACGCTATTTTTCGAAATGGCGGCTCGAGCAGCAAGGATACGAGGTGGCAAAGTTGAAATAATCCCGGAAAACTTTATGAACAAATGACTGTTTTATGCTATATATGCTATTAGGAGAAAAAATATGCAAGCAAACACTTTCGATATATAAATAGCTATTCAAAGACTTGAGTTCCAAAGAGCGCCACCAGTTCACGCAGTACGTTTTTCGCTTCACTTAGGTAGCGTCCAATAGTTGAGTAAAGTCTCGTAAGATAAATTTCACGTGAGAGGACGTGTTAGGAAGGTTAATAAGAACGAGCCTGCCATGGTATGACGGTAATCTGGTATAAGGATAACCATTGAGGCCACAAAGCGCAAAGAAGAAAAATAGCTTCTGACTCAATGCGATCTTTATGTTTTTTGTACTAGGGAGACCAAATGCAACAACAGAGTCAAGAAGATGATGTACAAGTGACGTGAAAATAAGTTTGGTGATATAGGGATCATTGAATTCTCTAGATCAGCGTTTTATAAATTTAAAAACACCTTGCTCCTTATTAACGACAGTTGAACCTTGTTAAATGAAATAGATCGAAAAGAACACATAGGTCGTAAAAAATAGAGGTTCGTTTTAGTTGCACGTAATAATTCGAATATGCAAAGAGGTGAGGTTTACTGCGATGATAAGTCATAAGCTAACATTTAGAACAATTGAGCAAAAGCCAATTCAGTGAACACCTAGACCGCAGTGAGGAGCAGGCTCTTTGTACGAAAGACAAGGAAGATTAATAAAAAGATTGAACAAGAAAGGACCAATACGACTGCCTTGGGGGACACCAGAAGATACTTGAACAAGAACAGCTGTAGCAGATTTAAACAAGACACGTTGAGATCTGTTTGTTAAATAGGATTTAATCCAATTTCGAAGATTCGAGGGGAAACCCAAAAGATTCATTTTCAATAACAGCAATTCGTGGTTAACGGATTCAAAACCATTACTGAAGTCAGCATATATGACATCGGATTTGGATTGATTAACAAAACCACGGCTTGCCACACATGTGAATTCCAGGAGATTGGTACATTTTGACCTCATTTTTAAAAACCCATGCTGAATAGTTCACATCAGCGATTTACAGCTATGTTGCAAGATTGTAATAATATTTTCTTCACAGAGCTTGGAAATCGCAGATAATTTGGATATGCCTCTATAATTGGATTTATCCGACTTATTACCCTTCTCTTATGGAAAATAATCATAAACGATTCCTTTCAAATAAGGGGGAACGATTATTAGGAAGAGACAATTCGAAAAGCTTCAATAAAGGCTTGCAGAGCGCTCTCGCACCTATTAAGCACGCACCCGGACACATTATCAGGTCCGGGGGAAAAATAAATTTTCACTGCCAATAAAATATAGGAAACAAAACCATTGATAAAAGATATTGGGTAAGAATATGAAAAAACCGAAAAAGTGGATTACGAGTAAGTCGTTTGAAAGAACTCGGCTCGGTTTGAAATGGATTAAGCGATGTCCGTCCATCCGTCCTCACCAATGGTTCTCGGAAACCATAAGAGATAGAGACTTAAAATTTGGAGGATAGACTCGTGATGCTCGGCAGCAGATCAAGTTTGAAGGGTTTTGTGCCACCCCAATTCTTCCCGTCCAACCAGCACCAACCACTTTTTTAAAAGCTATAACTTGAACACCAGAAGCGTTAGAACCGTAAAAGTCGGTAGGTAGACTCAGTAAGACCTACAAAATTGTTTTATTGTTAATTAGTATATCTCCAAAACTGTTAAAGCTACGGACCTGAAATTTACGTAGACTAAGTATATACAACTCTATAAGACTAAATACCAGAAAACACCCCTTTGTATTTTGACTACCCCTCAAAGGCCGGCAAACTTAAATTTTGGGTAATTATTTATTATTTATTTTTATTTAAATTGGTCTAACTCACACCTATGAAATATACGTGTCTGAAATTTTGTATGCAGGTTCAGTTAATATACGTCTTTAATACTGCATACCAAAAGCACCTCTGTATTTCATGGCTTACCCCTTTCAAGCTCGATCTATTCTTAAATTCCGCGTTTTTGACCGTTTTTTTTTTGATAATTGGAACACCATTTAAATGGGCGATGCCAAATATACGATTTTCATACTCTTGCAAAATAAGTATATTATTTGTCATGAAGTTTACAATGCAGAGAAGGAGACATCTCTGACTATATAAAGTAAATAGATTCTTGATCAGGTCGATGAGACGAGTTCATATCAGAGAGTATTAATATTAACAAGAGATCGAAATTCGCTCAAAAAAAGCTTCCCGTTTTTGATTGAAATTTTTAATTGTGGAGGTGAAAATTCCCGTCAGAGAAAGTAGATAAAAACGTATGTCTTATTCACTCGACAAGCCGTCTGACATTCTTGTTTATCGTTTACATTTATTGTTTTTGTTTTGGAGACGTTGGCAAGTTAGATCTTAGCATTTTAAGTTTTTTTTTTCAAAATTTGAATTTGTTTTTGAGAATTTTAAATTATGAATAAAATTTTAAGACTTCCAAAAATATTTATAAACAAAGCATTTATTAATTATTTTTCCGAGACTATTATATATACTATTATAATTTCAAGCATAAAAGCATTAGACTTTTCATTAATAAGCAAAGAGAAACAGGTGAAAACTACCTGCACTTTGCTTTACTAGCATTGTCAATGTTAGGCCAAAGGCACTTGGTCGATGATCAATTTAATATTTGATTTTCGTTCTTTATTCCTTTCATTAATGCTTTGGCAACAACGCGTACCATGTACATGACCCACTTCATTCTTTTCCTACACTTCACACATCTAACTCATGAAATTGTCTTGTGTTTACATTTTTTGGCAACAGCGCATTCAATTTATTCATAACTTAATTTTATAGTATTTGCAAATTTTAATAATGGCCGCCGTCTCGAACGAATTGTCCGAGTGAGAAAGATATACTTTTGCTTGTCCTTTTTCTCTGTCCGATATTTTCACCTTGAGATTCCTGGTCAGAATTGTTGCTGCAATTTTCACCTCGAGTTTCCTTGTCAGAATTTTTCCAGTGCTTTTTAAAAGAGGACTTCGGTCTCTTGTCAATATACTCTCTGGTTCATAAAGCCATATCCGTATGTCCGCCTGTCTGTCTGTTTCAATGCGAACTCCTCCCAGAGTTTTGAAGTTAGCGAAAAAATTTAAATGCAAAAAAAATTTGTTTGTGAAAAATTGAACATAAGGGCGTACCGCCCATACCGCAAAAAACTTAAAAGTGGGACTTTTGTGTAACGAGATACGCGATTGCAAAATGTAGTAAAATTTGACTACATTGCCTTGCTTAAGACAAATTAGAAAATGGGCGTGACTAATTGGAAAATTAAAAAAGGATTTTTTTATGAGAATACGTTTGCATAAGTTTCGGCCGAAAGCCGAAAATAGCACCCTTACTGGTTTTTAATTATGATGTCACACCTCCTACCGTGTGTGCAGGGTATTATAGTTAAGTACACTTAACCATACCGCCCTTAGAAAAGTCAAATAACAAGCCAGGCATTTAAAATATTTTATGAAGCCTGGATTTGACATTTTTTAGATTTGACAATGTCAAGTTGTGGTCTGCATGAATACATTCAAAACTAAGTTTGAGACATTCATATGAAAAACGAATGAGTGAGTTTTAATCATTCACTCAAACGAGTTGACTGTATATGAATGTTGAAAGAGTGATACGTTCATAACATTCGAACGACTTCAATACTCATACTATGAATTTAGAAAGGAACATGTTTCCTATGTTTTCAGTTGTATTGAGTTTAATACTGTTGTACACAGAGTATTTTGGGGAGAAGAGGAAGAGTTTTTAGTTTGGGTTTTTTTTTAACAAACAAACATGAAAATTTCAATAAATAACTAATATGTATTTCTTCAATGTATTTTTTTTTTCAATAACGATAGTTTATTTACATTTTGCAGTTTATTATGAAATTATTAGTAATAAGCAGTAAAAGGTCTATTTAATAAAAAAAAACTCTGCAGATAACATAAAATTCAATTGAAACCTGTAACTTCTAATAATTGTTGCAGTAGTGAATGTTATCTATATGTTTGAGTGAAGAAATATTATTTTATCGACGTTGTCCGAATTTATAGCAACAACAGTTCATTTTTCGGTAGTTGGATTTCTTGCGTCTGAAAAGGCTCTTTCGGAAGCAGCGCTACTGGGTGGTATTGATAAAATTTTGCAACTACATTTGAACAAAATCGGAAAATAATTTTTGTGGAACCTTCACCATTGAATGCAGTCAAAGTCATCAGACAATCCTACCATCATATTGGAATAACTTCGGATTTCCTTATCTATTTTATCAGCAATACCATCACTATAGTATTTCAATAGTATCTGCCAAAACATTTTCTTTTATATCAGAATTTTTGTATTGTTAGTTATCCGCGCCATTTAAATATGTTACCATTACTTCCTTGCACTCTTTGTTTGTGTTATCTTTCTAAACAGTCGAAAATAGAAGAAGTTTATTTGTAGGTGGGAATAAAAAAGTCCTATTCTATGAAATTTTGTTATATTTGGTAATACTGTAGATGTTAACAGCTCATCTAAAACTGAATTTAGCTCTTTAATCAATATATTATTGTTGTGTTTGACTATATTCTTATTAGAACATCCTTTTTAATTTTTCAATAAAAATCATATACATACGTAGCCACCCCTATTTTCTAATTTGTCTTAAAGAAGGAAATGTAGTCAAACTTCACTACATTTTTCAAACTTGTATCTCGTCTGTTTACAGAGAAGTCCCATTTTAAAGTTTTTCGCTCTATGAGCGATACCACGCCCTTATGTCCGATTTTTATAAAACTTTGGATAATAGTCAGCCATTAGTAAAAACACGTAATAGCAAAGTTTGGCTTGCTTATATTCAAGAAACAAAGTTTTTCTAACAAAAACTGAATTTTTAACCGATTGATCCTATTGGAGCTATATGCTATAGAAGCCTGATCTTGATCATTTTTGCACTGTATCTTTGTTGATGTCAAGCAAGTTTTTGTGCAAAATATTGAGTCGATGTCAAAAACATCTTTTTTGATCGATCGTTCCTCTGGGAGCTATATGCTATAGGTATCCGATTAAACTGATTTTTACATACCAACTGCCTGCAAGAAGATTTTCTGCGTTTAAATTTTTTTGCTTAGTTTAAAACTCTGGGAGGTAATCGCATTGAAACAGACAGACAGACGAACAGACAGTCATGGCTATATGAACTCGTCTCGTCGACCTGATAAAGAATATATATACTGTTTATATTCGGAGATGTCTCCTTCTCTGCGTTGCAAACTTCACGACAAAGTTAATATACTCTTTTTGCAAGAGTATAAAAATTCGCCGTTACAAAGCTTTGTTTTAATAATTGAGTGGCGCATGACACACGATTCAGGAAGCTTAGCTTTCGAATTCTACGTTTTTTTTTTGTATTAAATTAAATATTGTAATGGTTTCTAAACTTCTCATACACAAATTTATATAAGGTGTACAAATAAGTTTCCGCCGTTTGATAAAAGTTTGCCCTACAAGAAGATAAGTGGTAACAATTTTGGTAGCGAATGGCGGAAACCTATTTGCACACCTCATACAATTAATTGTAATTCTAAACGCAATTTAAATACATACATTCTTCGAGCTCAATATGAAAATTTTTATAAAAATATTTTATTTTTCACTTATTTTTTCTAACACAACAGAATTATTCATCGAATATTCGAATGTTCTCAACATTCATAAAACTTTCACTCAATACAAGATTTACTCATATTTTGTTGCATGTTGTATTGTTAAGTTTGAGTATGATTCGGTTATATATTTTCATATATGAATGTATTCGTGCAGACCTCTAATGTCAACACAACTATATGACATTTACCAATCTGTCTGATCAATTAAAGAATATTATAGATCGAAATTACTCTTTCCAAAACAAAAACAGCGCTGAAACGGGGGTTATTTCGTACGTTGGGTGAAAAGAATTTTACGGCAGAGACATTGGGTCACATCTAGATAAAGCTATACTGCTTGAGTCGTTAATCAATACAAGATCAAAAGATCTTTTCATTGAGTTCACGACACCGTTTATCTTAAAGAGAGATATGTCTATTAGTTCATTCACAAAGTCGTGTTGCCCCGAAGGTATTAGAAAATTTGAGTCATTGGAGTAGGAACAAGAGATATATGGAAGGTTCAAATCACCAAGTGCGATGAGAAAGTTTCTGTCCTGTGTGACGCCATATATCGATCGTACGAGTATCACCTCAACGTGGCTAAAATAGACTTCCAGACTAGAGCCAGGTGGAATGTAAGAGCACCTAACAAAGTTATTCCAAACTAATCTTTGCACCAATAAATTCAATATTATCAGTCAAACCGAGTTGAATTGATTCAGAGCGGAAACGCGAAATAATTGCTAACAAAACACCAAACCCCCGACGAGTAAGACACTCAAGTCTATTGGAAATAAGCTTACTGAAAAAAAAATTTGTTACTTAATATGTTTTGGATAAGCCATTTTTCCGAAAAAGCAACAATATCTACATTATTTTGATTTGTTTGATCTGCTGTGAGTTGAGGAATAAAAGTCGCAAACATTTGACTACAATGACACAATTGACAATGAAGCCTTTAAACAGCTCAAATCCTTTTGCTTTGACATCAAATCTAGTGGAACTCACGAAGTAATGTGATGCTGGAACACGACTGAAGAGAAAGTTGGCATCCGATTTAGCATATAACTAATAATCATCATGTTATAAAATTCTTGGTAACAAAATTTTCTAATCAAAAATACTATTTTGTCAGAAAGTGACAGTTATATTTTTGAAAACACTTTCCTAGATAATGACATGGATTCTGAAGCCGAAAAAATAGTTCCTTTTTCAATAGTTTAAATTATATTGTATCTTGAATTTTGTCCAAGTACTACTTGAACTTGTGAAGGGGAAGTTCGGTAATAAATTTACCACAGCAACAGCAATTTTATGACAGCAACAACGTGAAGTGTAGAGAACATGTCGATGTTTATTTACAGCGGGGTAGCAGACGCTGGTACGGTCAGATGTGCGGATTAACAGGCAGCGAAAGGAAGAATACTGGTGGTAATTGGCAAAGCAGCGGGTCGACGAAAGTGAAAGCGAAGGTGTCAAAACGCATATATACCGGATACGGTGTCGGAAACACGCGAGATCATGAAAACTAAGTAAAGGTAGAGTGTCTACCTGACGCAAATTGTGCTGAAAATTAACCAGCCCAAATCGTGCATACAGAGACAGTTGAATAATAGTGTCGAGCAACTATTCGTTCCTAAAAACATTGTTGCCCGCGTCTCGAGCAGCCGCAATCATAAACAACTCATCAGCAGACTTGGCTCGAACAAGGTGACCTCTTCAACAATCTTTTAGCGAATCTGACAAGAATTGTGAGGTTTTGCCTGCCTTCAACGACCACATCATCCAAAGCGACGACGTTTATTACCCAGCTTTCACCACCAGCATAAAGATAAATATATATATTATACTTTGAATTATAATCTAGCCAGGGTCATTTTGGTTCAGCTCTAAGTCTATTAATCATGTGAAAAAGATATTAACAATAAATACGTGAATACATAAACATAAGTTAAAACCAGTAAGGGAGCTATTTTCGGCTATGACGAAACTTTAATTTTCCAATAAGAATCACATACGTAGCCACGCCCATTTTCTAATTTGTCTTAAAGAAGGCAATGTAGTCAAACTTCAATACATTTTTCAATCTTGTATCTCGTCTGTTACAGAGAAGGCCCATTTTTAAATTTTTAGTTGTATGGGCGGTACCACGCCCTTATGTCCGCTTTTTATAATATTTTGGATTTTAGTCAGGCATTAATAAAAACACGTAATAGCAAAGTTTGGTTTGCTTATATTCAAGAACAAAAAAGTTTTTCTAACAAAAACTATTTTTAACCGGTCGTTCCTATGGGAGCTATATGCTATAGTCATCCGATCAAACTGATTTTTACATACCAAGTACCTGCAAGGAGAAGAAAATTTTCCGCGTTAAAACTTGTTTGCTAACTTTTAAACTCTGGGTGGAAATTGCATTGAAACAGACAGGCGGACAGACGGACAACGTTATTTGAACTCGTCTCATCATGCTGATCAAGGATATATGTATATACTTTATACAGTTGGAGATGTCTCCTTCTCTGCGTTGCAAACTTCATGACAAAGTTAATATACTCTTTCTGCAAGAGTATAAAAAATCACTGGCAAAAATTTTACCTTATATGGACTGTTGAAGTAGTCAAAATTTACTTCGGTTTTTTATGTATGTCAATAAAGTTAACTGTACGAAATTTATAGCCTGTATCTTCCTTTTTCGAATTTATACCAAAAATGCAGCTTTCTGGCACAATGTGGAAGAGGGGGAGAGGTATTTTTTAGCATGCAGTTTTAAAGAAGTATATTTAATGAGCCTGCATACTATACTAACTGAGTCTCCAAGCCGATTTTCATGTTTTTATTGCTTCTGGTATTCGAGCTATAGCCTTTTCAACAAGTGGGCAGTGCTGGTTGGGCGGGAGGGACTGGGCGTGGCATAAACCCTAAATTTCAAGTCTCTAGCTCTTATACTTTCCGAGAACAATTGCTGAGCACCGACGAAGAGAATTCCCAACCATCTGATTTTGAAGTCTTAAGCTTTCTTGAATCACCCTGCTAAGTGAGCCTGCAAATTCGAAAAGAAATTAATACATGAGACATATCGTGGGAAAACATTAGATAATAAACGTAGTCAATGCATCTATCATAACAACGATAAAAAAGATATTAACACTTCATGCCAAAAGGTCGCAGAACCCAGATAACATCTGGCAACTATATGATAGCGCAGGCGGTCGAACACAAACTAGATAAGTGGCAAATGTAGGCTTAGTGTCACACTTCTGTCATACCAACACAGTAATAGGGATAAGGTAAATATTAGTGGAATTAACGAATAGAAAATGAGGACCACTCTCTGCTGCCTTACAAACACAGCGTTAACATTAAGAATTATCATACAAATAATTTAACGTCCTCATTGAGCGACTAGTAAACTTATAAATTCAGTGCGTGCTCATTAAATGTATGGTATCAATACATTTTGATCCTTCGATTCTTAAGACTAAATTATTTCGCGAAATAAAGTAAAGAGAAGCGGAGTCTGTTGCTTTCACAGGAGAAATTAAAACTAGTAAGGACGTTATCTTCGGCCTTGCCGAAGATGTATACTCTTCACGACACTTTTTGTGGTACGCCCATTTTATTTTTGGAATCTTATTTCTTTTTGTCCACATAGCCTACAGATCAGTTTTCGTTGTTATACCTCATTGAGTGCCAGATATATGGGAACTATTGGTTTTGGTCATATGTGGGGGGTGCCACGACCATTTTAATATCAAAATAGCTTTTAAGCCACATTATCAACATATGTAAGTGTGAAGTTTCAAGTCGATTAGTTAAGAAACAAAAAAGTTTTCCGTACAACGACTTAAATTTTGCTACTCTTCCTCTTCTTTATTTTGTATGGCAGGTACCAGTTCCAGTATTCCGATCTCAATGAAACTTGCAGGCATTTGGTCTGGTGACACTTAATTACTACTTTTGAAATTTCAGCACTGTGTCTTAAGAAATAAAAAAGTTTCCCATACAACGATTTAAACTTTGCTTCTCTTCCTCTTCTTCATTTTTTATGGCAGGTACCAGTTCCAGTATTCCGATCTCAATTTAACTTTCAGGCATTTAGCCTGGCTACGGTTTATCACTACTGGTATAATTTCAGCGCTCTATCTTGGAAAATAAAAAAGTGTTTCATACAACGGTTGAAATTTTTTTTCTTCTTCTTTTCGTATGGTGGCTACCAGTTCCAGTGGTCCGATCTCTCTGGTTCCGACCAATGTAGCATCGTAATAAAATACAAGGGTCTGTGCAAAATTTCAGGTCGATAGCTTCAAAACTGAGGGAGGAGTTTGCATACATACAGACAGACGGACAGACGGACATGGCTATATCAACTCGTCTTGTCATCCTGATCAAGAATATATATACTTTGTATAGTCGGCCACACCTCCTTCTGGGTGTTACAAACTTCGTGACAAAACTATAATACTTTTCACTTTGTGAAGAGTATAAAAACTAGAAAACTAAGAAATAAATTAGATGCCAAATCAGTGACTTACTTCAAAATTCAACACTTACTCAAAATTATTAAAAAGACCATAAAACCCAGCCACTGTAAGAAACTTTTGGAGGAGCTAGCGATCATCCCAAAAAGTTCTACAGCCTCATGAAACGTCTTGCTACGATCGAGGATATGATGGGCGATGTGTTAAAATTGGTGGCAAACAGCTCAGCTTTAATGAAAATGGAAGTGTTCTATCATAAATACTGACAATGTAGTTGGCGCGACTATGAATAGCTATTAGAGCTACAAAGAAGCGTTATTGAAAACTTAAGCATTGAGTCGTCAATACAGCCAGTAGAGTCGACATGATCATAGGCGCAGACCTGTTTCTTCTTACTATGATGGGACAGGTCAAAAAAGTTAAAGGTATACTGGGTTAAAAGACGAAACTTGCCTAATTTCTGTTAACGTTTCACGTATGCCTCAACGAAAAGTTTTTACAGCTACGACTACGGGTAGCATCGAAAACCTAGAGCTATTTAGGGAACTGGAACAAGAAGATGTCATCGACACAAAAGAGGACAGAATTGCGATAAATCAAAAAAAAACCAGTAAGGGAGCTATTTTCGGCTATGCCGAAACTTATATACTCTTGCAAACGTTTTCACAATTATTCTTATTAGGAAATCCTTTTATAATTTTCCAATCAGAATTATATACGTAGCCACGCCCATTTTCTAATTTGTCTTAAAGAAGGCAATGAAGTCAAACTTCACTACATTTTTCAATCTTGTATCTCGTCTGTTTACAAAGAAGTCTCATTTTTAAGTTTTTAGTTGTATGGGCGGTACCACGCCCTTATGTCCGATTTTTATAAAATTCTGGATTTTAGTCAGGCATTAATAAAAACACGTAATAGCAAAGTTTGGTTTGCTTATATTCAAGAACAAAAAAGTTGTTCTAACAAAAACTGTATTTTTAACCGATCGTTCCTATGGGAGCTATATGCTATAGTAGCCTGATCTTGACCATTTTTGCATTGTATCTTTGTTGATGTCAAAAAAGTTTTTGTGCAAAATATTGAGTCGATAACTCCAAAAACACGCTGTTTTTCAAGCAAAAACATAATTTTTGACCGAACCTTCCTATGGCAGCTATATGCTATAGTAGCCCGATCTTGACCATTTTTGCACGGTATCTTTGTTGATGTCAAAAAAAAATTTGTGCAAAATATTGAGTCGATAACTTCTAAAATAAGTGGTTTTTTAAGCAAAAACATCATTTTTGAACGATCGTTCCTATGGGAGCTATATGCTATAGTCATCCGATCAAACTGAATTTTACATACCAAATACCTGCAAGGAGAAGAAAATTTTCTGCGTTTAAATTTTTTTGCTAACCTTAAAACTCTGGCCGGAAATCGCATTGAAACAACAACAGACGGGCATCGTTATTTGAACTCGTCTCGTCGTGCTGATCAAGAATATATATACTTTATATAGTCGGAAATGTCTCCTTCACTGCGTTGCAAACTTCATGACAAAGTTAATATACTCTTTTTGCAAGAGTATAAAAAGGTTCCAAGAAGCAGAGACGTTTTCGAACAGTATAAAATGTTCATGAAAGAGTACCTCGACCTTGGTTATATAGTGTCTGTGAAGTCAACGGGCCAAGACCTTTTAGCCAAAACAAGCAACTGACTCAACCTCAACGTCTTGATGCTGGTTGGGCCTAAAATTCCAAGAAACATATTCCACATTTTAGTCAGTTGGCAACTATGGCAATTCGTAATCACAGCTGATGTGGTAAAATGTATCGTCATCTAAAAATATCAGAAGCTGACCAAAAAAACCACCATATCTTATAGAGAGAAAATAAAGAAGAATCAATAAGTACAGAATGACAACGGCGAATTATGAAACGTCAGCGTTGGCATTCTTAGAAGCGCGTTCACTAGCTGACGTTTGCCACGATGACGACGCTACAGCAAAAATCATAAAAAATCATTTTTATATGAATGACCTCATGACAGATGCTTCAATTGTCCACGAGTGTATCATTCAACAAAAACTACGAGTCGTAATGAAAAAGGTTGGTATGCATCTCAGAAAATGGATCTCCAACGACGAGAAGATTATTGCTATCTATAGAAACAGCACTGAAAAAGTTAGTATCAGAAAAGATGAATCTATAAATACCTTGGTTTACATTGGGATCCAAAGCGTGATTTACTTTCGTTCATTTTGATAGTATAACACAGCCATCAGTATTGTCACAAAATGTTCGGTCCACTAGGCTGGCTTACGTCAGTTACACCACAAGCAAGTACTCTTTTCTGTAGCAATGGAAGTTGTCTCCTTCTTGGGATGCTGTGTTCGATGCGACGCTTAGAGGGGCAGTAGGATTGATTTTACTGGCAAAAATCCGAAAATGCATGAACGCTTTCGATAAAACAAACTAAGGAACTATCTTCCTTTCTGAAATCGGAATTATAGTTTGGAAGATATACGCACTCAAAGTTGACCTTTTTTAACTTTCAACAACATACTGAATTTTTCGAAAATTTGGCATCTTTGAGTTGGAATATCAGCGAAACCAGAACTTGAATCATTATCTGTTAATTTATGTATGTAGGTACCAATAATATCGTGTTATATTGTAAATGTGAGTCTTTTGCATTTGTAGTTTTTTAATGGGAGATGTTTTCTGAACTATCTATTTTTCGAGTATTTTTCATCTTTGGTGGAGAAACTTTAAAAATGCTTCCTCCAGATTTGGCATAATACGCTTCATAATATATTCCAGCTGCTCTTATGGTTCTTATAACAAAAAAACGGCCGCAGCCTCGCGCAAAAAACAAATGCATTGTAGGTAGATTCGCAGTGACAGCTTTAATAAGTTATTAAAGTGATAATATGTTATTATGGTTGGCAAAATTTACTAAGGAAAGCATCCTGTTTTGTTTATAGGTAGTGTAATTTGTGGTAAAAGGTCATACTTCTCTTCCTCTTCTTCATTTTGTATGCCAGCTACAAGTTTCAATGCTCCGATAGCTAAAATACTTACAGAGATTTGGTCTAGGTACAAAGGAAGACTTCTCTTTAAATTTCTAGCCTCTATCTTAAATAAAAACCAGTAAGGACGTTATCTTCGGCCTTGCCGAAGATGTATACTCTTCATGACACCTTTTGTGGTACACCCATTTTATTTTTGGAATCTTATTTCTTTTTGTCCACATAGCCTACAGATCAGTTTTCGTTGTTATACCTCATTGAGTGCCAGATAAATGGGAACTATTGGTTTTGGTCATATGTGGGGGTGCCACGCCCATTTTGATATCAACATAGTTTTTAAGCCACATTATAAACATAAGTATGAAGGTTCAAGTCGATTAGTTAAGAAATAAAAAAGTTTCCGTACAACGACTTAAATTTTGCTACTCTTCCTCTTCTTCATTTTGTATGGCAGGTCCCAGTTCCAGTAGTCCGATCTCAATGAAACTTGCAGGCATTTCAGCGCTCTATCTTGGAAAACAAAAAAGTTTTTCATACAACGATTGAAATTTTTTTTCTTCTTCTTTTCGTATCGTGGCTAACAGTTCCAGTGGTCCGATCTCGCTGGTTCCGACCAATGTGTCATCGTAATAAAATACAAGGGTATGTGCAAAGTTTCAGATCGATAGCTTCAAAACTGAGGGAGGAGTTTGCATACATACAGACAGACGGACAGACGGACATGGCTATATCAACTCGTCTTGTCATCCTGATCAAGAATATATATACTTTGTATAGTCGGCCACGCCTCCTTTCGGGTGTTGCAAGCTTCGTGACAAAACTATAATACTTTTCACTTCGTGAAAGGTAAAAACTTTCCCATACAACGACTTCGATTTGATGATCTTCCTCTTCATCATTTTGTATGACAGCTACCAGTTCCAGTGATCCGATTTCGATGAAACTTTTAGACACTTAGTTTACGCACATAAAATTACTACTTGTAATTTCAGAGCTCTATATCACAAACCAAAAAAGTTTTTCATACAAGGCTTTAAATTTTGATAATTTTTATACCCTGGTACAGTATGTACCATTGTGTTTGTTTGGCCGAAATGTATGTAACGCATAGAAGGAGAGGAGGGGGACCCCACAAAGTATATATATTCTTGATCAGGAGACAAGAGAAATTGATTAAGCGATGTCCGTTCGTCTGTCCGTCCGACCTCACCAACGGTTCTCAGAAACTATAAAAGATAGAGACTTGAGATTTGGAGGATAGACTCGCGATGCTCGGCAGCAGATCAAGTTTGAACGATTTTGAGCCACGCCCACTCCTTCCCGCCCAACCAGCTACGCCCATTTTTTGAAATGGCTATAACTTGAACACCAGAAACGCTAGAGCTATGAAAGTTGGTAAGTAGACTAAGTATGTACATTTTTATAAAACTGCATACCACAATTTTCTCTGCATACAAGAAAATACCTCCTTGTATTTACGACTAGCTCTCAAAGACCCACAAACTTAAATTTTTCGTAAAAACCACTTTTTTTTTTACAAAAATTTGTATATCTCCACAACTATAACAGATACCAATCTGAAACTTTGTATGCAGACTAACTAAATGTATGTCTTTAAAACTGCGTACCAAATTTTTCCCCTTTACCGTCTATTTTCCCTCAAATAGTGTTTGCATGTCAAAGCCTATACCTTTGAAATTGTTGAAGGTACGGACCTGAAATTTTGTTCGTAGACAAAGTATATATAACTTCTTAAGACTGCATACTAGAAAATACCATTTTGTATTTGGACTACCAATTAAGGGCCGGCAAACTTAAATTTTGGGTAAATTCCAGTTTATTTTTATTAAAAATGTATATCTCCACAACTATGAAATATACTTGTCTGAAATTTTGTATGCAGATTCAGTTAATATACGTCCTTTAAACTGCATACCGAAAAACACCTTTATTTCAATTCGAAAATTCTTCACTTTTGACTGATTTTTTGATATTTGGAACACCATTAAAATGAGTGAGGGTATATGCAGGGTATTATATGGTTGAGTCTACTCAACTATACCGCCCTTACTAGTTTTTCATTATTTCGTTTGGCTACTAGTTCTAGATGTCCGATCATGCCAGTTCTGACAAATGATTTCCACAAAAAAGGAGACTCTGTGCAAAATTTCAGCACGATAACTTTGAAACTGTGGGAGAAGATAGTATCTACGGTCAGATGGACAGACGGACGAACACATCTTTATCAATGACTTGTCATGCTGAGTAATAATTACAGTTTCAAAGTCACAAATAAATATGTATCCTGCAGATAATGAAAAACCAGTAATTTTTAAGGCATTGGCAATAAACTTCAACTTTGACAACATATTGTGGCGCTCCCAGATATCGTGAAACATTGCAGGATGAATTTTTGTAAAACTTAAGAATTCTCCTTTCAAACAAAAGAAAAAAAGTCATGCAATTATGTTTATTCATTAAATCATAAGGCCCCACCGTACGACGATGAAAAAAGTCTTTTGCGCATTTACATACATATGTGTGTATGTGAAGTTTATTTATTTTCACACGTCACGTGGCTTTGTGAATTTCGATTGTGAACAGTGATCTGATTATTGAAAAGACCGTTTGCGTTGACTTTTTCAGTCAATCGGTCTTTTAGTAAGTCTCTCTGTGCGAGCTTCACTCGTATCACTCATTGTGCGAACTTCGGTAAAAGAGCGTCTCACGACAGAAAAACAAAACGAATAGAAACAAAGTCTGCTGCTCAGAGAGAGAACGAGGGTACAGGTTTTTTTTCGGTTGCTCTCCTATGCAGAGCGTAAAGAAAAAAAGGCTGTCGCACACGAACTAGATAAGCGACCAATAAGGCTTAGTTCACACTTCTGTCATAAAAACACAGATATAAGATACGATAAGCATGAGTTGAATTAACCAATAGAAAATAACGACCACATGCCGCTGACTAACAAACACAGAGCCTTAAGAATTATCATATAAATAAAGCAACGTCCGCATTGGAAGATCAGAACAGCTTATGAATACAGTGCGTGCTCATTTAATGTAAAGTATCACTACACTCACTTTTTCAGCCAAACAAAGAGAATTCCCTTCTATATGATTCTGAAAAAAAATTAGCCTTGATAAAATTGACGGATATAGGCTAAAAAATCCACATACCTTATCTACATAAATAATGCGATGTAAACATTCAGCACACATTCGACATAGTAAGGCTTTATAAAATTAAACAAGGGTATTTAAGTTTTGTGCACGTCGAAAATGTAACACCTAAAAGGAAGTGTCGCAGTCCCTATACAGTATATATATATATCCTTGCTTAGTTTAAGGGTAAGGGGCAAATAACTGAAGGTACCTCGGATAAGAATATACAAAATTCGTATTTTCTTGGTTGTCTTTTTAGATAGAAACATCAAATTTGGATTGTAAATAGCTGACTTAAAGCCCAAGAAGATAGTGGCTACACCCACATATGATACAAATTTAAAATGCTTACATCTTTTGTGTCATACAATTTACAGGAATGAAACTTGGTGCATATGCTATTGGAATTGAGTGCAAGAAAGTTCAATCATAAAAAGGGCGTGGCTACGCCCACTTATAATTAAAAAACGTTATGTATCTGGAACCTGGTTTTTCATTGCTCTATATAGTATTATCGCTGGCGTGCCGCAAGGATAAGAGTTAAGCTTTGTGCTTTCACAACATTTTTAGCAGATATACCAGTTTCTGCGAATACAAATGTATGATGACGTGCGCTGATGATATGGATATTAAGATATAGTCCTAAAGCAGCAAACATTGCAAGCTCATTTAAAATAAATACAGGATTAGATACAGAAATGGAAAAATAAAGTCCAAACACATATATCTGTACAAGTAACATTCACTCTGAGAAGGAAGACGTGATCAACAGTTAAGCTTAATGGAAGTGAGTACTCACGTGTACACATAGATTGAAGGCTTACACGGAAATCACATCTTAAATCGAAAACTTAACCACCCTCAATCGCGCAAAATGGGCTGGTTGCTTTTGAAATAATCGCAGCTTATTTATTTTTTGAAAAAAAGTTGTGGTGTTCACGATTCGCTTGTCTAGTTTTTCAAGGCCATCATCGTGAAAGAGTTTTGTACCTGCAAGTGTGCTTACAATTACCTGCTTACACATTTTTAAACATCGACAGCTTTATGAATTGTATATTAACTTCTCATCTATACAGCTCCGACTGCATAAAGTATATAAATTTTTGATCAGGTCGACGAGACGAGTTCATATAGTCATGTCTATCTGTCTGTCTGTTTAAAGGCGAACTCCTCTTTTTTGTTCTTAAATATAAATAAACCAAACTTTGCAAATACGTATTTTTATCAATGCTTGCCTATATTTCAAAGTTTTATGAGAATTGGACATCGGGCGTGGCACCGCCCATACAGCAGAAGAAACAATAGACTACAACATGTAGTGAAGTATGACTGCATTGGTTTCTTTAAGACAAATTAGTAAATGGTTGTGGCTACGGCCCTAAATCTTCAAAACGGTATATGATTCTGGTTAGGAAAATGATAAAAAGGATTTTCCAATAAGAATCATTGGGGAAACGCTTGCAAGAGTTTATAAGTTTCAGCAAAGTCGAAAATAGCTTTCTTATTGGTTTTTAATGTTATTTCTAGGGTTGTCGAATATTTTTTTAAGAATCGTATCGACGATATTCTCTGTTTTAAAAAAAAAACAAATGATATTTAATATATCGCTTGAAATATCGATAGATATTTTAAATTTTTCCTATTTTTCCCATAAGCAAAGTAGTACAGTTTCCCACAGTAAAAAGAGATAGTCTAAATTAATCAAACATAACGGTGTAATTCATAAGATTCTATTTTACATGAAATTAAGTAATATGAGATTCAAATTTGAGATTCGAGTTTTATGTTACCTCATTTACACCAAGGCTATTTACTCGCGGCGTCTCGAATTATTTAACGGTATAGTATGTAGACATAAAAGAGGGCATTTTTGGAAATTTCTTTTTTCTGCATACAATACCTAACAACATACGTTAAATAATTCGAGACGCCGCGCGTGAAAAGTATTCATCTAAATGGGGTATATGTGTAATACATACTAAGTTTTTTATTGCCAATATATGGCTTTCACAGATTTTAAAAATACTCGTTGCGTTATATGGACATCTGTCATTCGGCTGCGGGTGTCGCAAATGACGCATTTTATAGCGGACGCAAGTCGCTCTGAAGGCACTGAACTCCCAGGTGTAATTAGATACCTGGGAGCAAGTTGAGATAGACCCGGCATAGCCGCCTTATGCGAATTCCAGAATATTATGGGATCACTTTCCCATGATGTTTGCGGCAAGCTAAGGTACAACTTTAGCTCACTTTGATCCGACTTGCGTATCAACAGGCCTTTTAAAATTGACCTATTATGGGCTTCCATAAAATCAACACACGGGTCATCTGCATTTTCTTCATCTGACATCTGAATAAATTGAAATGAAACCAATTAGTATTTTTTTTTGTTTTCAGAAGAATCAAAATATTACTACATTTAATTAATTACTGTGAGTTGTTATTAAAGAAAATATATAATTACAAACTCTAAAATTTGACATACCGGTTGTTCGCCACAAAATGGAGTTAATTCTTTTATTATATCATTAATCGCATCTTGTACCCCGATTGGTGAGATGTACATCTTTTTAAATCTGGGATTAAGAAATGACGATTTTACTAATATTTTATTGGATTCAAGTGGCTTGAACCTTTTTTCCATTAGTTTACGAAGCGACTCTTTAGTAAGGACGCCCTCGTCAGATTCAACTTTTACAGTCTGTGTGTTTCTTAATAATAGTGAAATTAACGGGATAACCCTACTGACAGTGACATAATGTTCCCCGCTTATTTTCTCAGTCGCATCTTTAAATGGCCTCAAAAGGCTACAAAAATCACGGCAAATGTTCAGCTCTTTAGCCGACAGCATTTCTGGTAATCCTTTAAAATATTCGGATCTCTTTATAAGAATGACTGCCACTTTGTTCGCAAGACCTAAAAAGGTCGTCAGCATATCCAAGCACGAATTCCAACGCATGTCAACATTTTGCTGCAAGGTCTTAATACAACCTTCTGCAATTCCCTCATCGGCCTGGGCTTTTCGCAACTGGTCCATTAATGCAGGGCTGTGCTTAAAATGCATCACAATTTTCTTAACTTTGTCTAAAATGTTGGAAAATGATGAAATCTCCTTGAGTATGTCATCTACCAGCAAGTGGATTGTATGCGCAAAGCAAGGGACATGTTTCCCATTTCCAAGAAAACATTTTGAAGCGGCTTTCATATTATTGGCATTATCTGTGGTTAGAGTTGTCCACTTAGACCGATCAATATTAAATTCATCGCACGCGTTTTCCAATAACGAACTTATATACTCGCTGGTATGGGACTAAATTAAATGCGAGAAATTTTTTTTTTGGATTTGGCTATATAAATAACAAATAAGTGACAAATAACCAAAATTGACAGAACACAACACAAGACAAACACTATTGACGATCACGGTTTAACAAAACACAATTAAAATACATATATATTTATATATATATATAAACTAACCTGGTTCATTCGAACTGCGCTTAAGCAAATTGACTCCAGACATTCCTCATTGATGAAATGCGCTGTTATTGTTAAAAACGATCGCGTAGAATTTGTTATTGTAACAGCATCGCAGGTGAATGCGAGTCTTCCACTTTATTAAAAATTTCCTTAACCTTTATTACGCATTGTCTGTATTTGTCTTCCAATAATGTTGTAATCTGGATGACAGAATTGTATATATAGCACAGTCTATTAATTTCATTGTAAATAATAATCCTTTAGTACTTGCCTTGGAACGGCCAGGAATCTTAAATTGCGGCACACATTTCTTAAGAAAGTATGTTAAACCTTCTTTCTCTACGCACCGGACAGGCATGTTGTCCTTGCAAATCATGAAAACAATGGCTTCAGTGATCTCATTTGCCCTTTGTCCATTGTCTAAAATGAAGAAAAAATTAATAAAATCGGATTACACATTTAAGTACACTTTACCTTTCATAGAATCAGCATTTTTGAATGACTCCATTATTGTTGGATGCTCTACAATGTTCTGTGCAAGCAAATAGGTGAATATTTCAGAATTAGAAATTATGGTAAAACAATTAAAATGAGTTTGTCATCGACCCTCGGTGTGTTTTTGAGTAAATTTTATATACTTATGTATAAATTTGGCGCCATTATACCGCAAAGAGCGGAATCTTTATTCACACACACACACATTGAAAGAAGACGCCACTTTAGATATTGCATATACATACCTTTTTTTGACCAGACTTCATGAATATATCATAATGCTTATTTTTTAAGTGTGACGCCAAATTGGTTGTATTTCCACTAGTTTTATTTAATTTCATGCACAAATTACACTACGCTGTGCCGTTTTTAATGTCATCATAATTTTTTTTCCAGTCCAATATTTCTTCAATGTTTGCGCTTGCAGCAACGATCAACGAGTGACCAACGCTTGAATATCAAAAAATATCGAAAAAAAATATCGGATATTCGATATTTGGACAAAAAAAATATCACGATATAAATATATCGTTTTCCATTAAAAATATCGATATATTGATATTTCAATATGTTATCAACAACCCTAGTTATTTCCTTGAAAAAAAATTGGTAGGAAATGCTATTTAAAATCGTCTTTTAGAGTGGCAACCTAGCTGTCTCTCTCACAATTCACACTTCATCACTTATTCATACCATAAATACTAAACAAATTGTGGTCACTTATTGTTATTTTTGAGTGTGTAATATTCAAAATTCTTCTTAAAAAATTTGCACTTGCCATTTTGCACTAATACGACTGTTGTAGACATTTTCATTTCAAATAAGTCTACATATGAACCAGAGTGCTGCAATGAATCAAAAATTTTCGCTCACATTCGTACATTAATTCGAACTCGATTCGATTTTTTATTTTGATTGTATGAACATAATTGATCAAAAAATCATGAGCATCAAATAACCAAGAATCGTTTCGCTTATACTTTTCTGTTTTGAATCGAACTATGCTCAAGCAAAAAGCGTTCAAGCAACAAGAGGTGGAGTACTATCAATAGTCAACGCCATCGATATTCGACGATAATTATTTTGGAGCCATCGATAGTCGTCGATAGTGCTATCGATAGTCATTTATAATATCGTACCACAAATATTTTTTTTTTAACGTAAACAAAAAAGAATGTTTATTTAATCCAAAAATTTTGATTTAAGAACAAAAGAATATTAATGCTGTCCTCCTTTAACCTGATTCGTCTCTCTGACACGATTTGGCCCGCCTTGCTGAAAACTCTTTCAGATTCCACGGATGTTGCAGGAATGCACAAGTATTTGAAAAAAAACTTTTTGAGTAAGGGAAAGTCAGTTTGATTCACCTGAAATAATATGTAATATTTGTAAAATTTTTTTAAGTTTACCTTAATCCATAAAAGAGGATCCATTTCTTGCTTGGTTATTGCCCTTTCCAGATACTGCCTTTTAATAATTATTGCATCTGATCGTGCGTTGCCGAGTTTGTTTAAAGATCTTTCAGCCAAAAAATCAAATAATGAGTCCTGTGAATTTGTCTCCTTTGCCGCGTGTAAATCAATATAAGTTTCTTCAACGTATAAATTCGCCAGCTCGTTTTCAAAAAATGTTGAAGCATGTTCAGCATTTGAACTGTATTGAAAACCATTCTTTTTAAAACGTGGATCCAATATGGCCGTCAGGCTGATGGTCCTTTGCTCATTAATTGAAAGGCGTTTTTTTATGGACTCTAATGAAATGATTTGCATCTTTTTTCCTGGTAAAGTTTGTAGCAATGGTAAAATACTTTCGACTTTGCGGTAAAGTCCATATGCCATAGGTAAAATCAGCGATATAGTCACATACTTTCCACCAGATATTTTCTCACTTCCTTGCTGGAAGAAAGCCAATATTTTCTCGACGTCTTTTAATATATTTACTTCCTCAGCAGTAAATGGTAGCGGTGCATTAGTTGTTTTTAATAAAACTTTTCCAATGGCATCGTTTGTTTTTAAAATGCGCTCAATCATGAAATAGAAACTATTCCATCTAGTAGACGTTTCTTGTAATAGGGTATACGCGGAGTCTTCTTGAGATAATTTAAATTTTTCAGTCGCTATGGTGCTTTGTTTAAAAACCCGAAAAATTGTTTTACACTTAGTAAACATAGTTTTAAGTAATTCGTCATTTTAAAATTTCAACGCATCTTGCACCACGAGATTTTAGGTGTGCGCAAAGCATGGCAGATTGCGAATTTTGAATATTTCACATGCTTTGAGCATTATCTAGCATTATCTGTCACAATGCAAGCCTTTTTATTGAAGATGCTCCAATGAACTAATATGCCTTGCAAAGTATTTGCAATATTTTGCGCACAGTGATTTGTTGTATTTAAAAGTTTTTATGTGGCTAAAGATGCTGTTTTTAACTCATAATTATAAACGAAATGACCCGTGACAGTCAAAAAACAGGCGTTGGCACTTGATGTTCACAAGTCACATGTGATAGAAATATCCGAGAAATCTTCAAATATTATTGATAATTTGGCAGAAGTTTCTTGAAATAAATTAAGCATCAACACATCTCTTAAATGTGTCTTGCTTGGCAGTTTGTATCTTGGATCCAATACCTGAGTATATTTGGCAAATCCTTCATTTTCCACTATATTGTATGGCTGCACATTCTTAGCAATCATCTCAGTCAACGCTTTGTCAATGTCGTTCTTTCGCTTTGAACTCGACTCGAACAAGACGGCTCTCTTGAAGTAAGAACCTACTGAGTGCATACTCGGCCTACAGCTGCTGCTTGTGGATGCAATGTTGTCGGTATCTGCAACGACTGCTGGAGTGCTAGATTCTGGTTTATGAGCTTCCAAGCCGGGATGAAATCGTTTCAAATGGTCGTATAAGTTGGATGTTTTTCCATTTGTTTTATATTCTTTGCTGCAGCCAAGGCAATTCGCAAACTTTTTGTTATCTGATCTTTAAAATATTTTCACACTTGTGAGATTTTACTTTTTTTTTATCATTTTTCCTATCAGCTACAAAATCTTTCTCAGAGTCCGTACTGCTGCAATCGCAAGCCTGTTTGTCTGCACTTGACGCACTGAGTGTGAGGGATATTCGACGTTTACTTTAAATTTGACACATTGTTGATCAAAATACTTTTTTATAATACATTATGCATACCTCTTTGAAGAAAGCGTTCCAATATATTTATTTACTCTTAATTTTAACACTGTTTTATTGTTTTTTTTTTTTGGCTTTGTTGTGCCTGCGAAAGCAGACAGATGGCAAGCTAGAGTACTAGCTTATATTGCCAGGTTGACAAAAGAAAAACAGCTAGTGATGCACGTAGCTATCCTAGCATTCGCTGAGTTTGATGACGTATTCGGTGCCGTTTCCAGCACGGCCCGAGTTAAAAAGGTGGTTAAGCTAGTTATGCGCGTGGCTATTCTAGCATTCGCTGAGTTCGATAACTTGTTCAGTGCCGTTTCCAGCACAGCTCGAGTTGCAAGACGGCTGGTAGGTAGTGAGGCTCCTTTTTGAGCAGTCTAGTTTGAACCGAAAGAAAGATTATACGTTAATACGAGCCCTCTCACAGAAATTTATTAGTTCCTTTATGTTTGCAATTTTCATGTCCGCGAAAACGTCCTTTGTTGAATTGAAATTGATAAAAAAAACTGAGAAAGTCATTTCTTATTTTGATAAATCTTTGGCAGTTAAATATTTGGTGCTCTGCAGAGTTTTTGGCGGCGGAGAGTTTACACCCTTCTCTTGACATCACACCCATTTAAAGAGTGCTACAGGGTAATACGTGTATCCTGTTAAGAGGCGGTTTGCTAGTTTTTGTTGATACGTGTCAAGGTCTGCCTTTTGGAACCACCTTTTTTTTGGTAGTTCAGGGTAATGTTTTGCCTTTTGCTAGGGAGATTCTTTTGTACTTCTCATTCCAGTTCGTGTAAATTTCTGTTTTCATGGTTCTAAGAGATTCCTTTGTGTTGAAGTCGAACTGTATATGTTTCCCAAATGTGTGGGCAGCATTCGCTCTTCTATCAACCTTCTCATTGAAGGGTATACCCACATGCGCTGGAGTCCAAATTATTTCGCATTTTTCAAGCTCCGGCCAGTTAGAATTTTGTCTGATTTCTTGTATCAGATAAGATTGCTCCGCAGTGCCATTTAGCAGCTGCACAACCCCCTACTATCCGTGAATATCCCTATTTTGTTGGCCTTGACTTGTCTGGGTTCCTTAATTGCAAGATTTAGAGCTATGAGTTCCGCAAAAAGGGATGAAAATTTGTTGTTCTGCCTGTACATATTTGTTTTGCTACAAATAATGTTGTAAACTCCAAGACCTACTCTGTTTTGCATGACGGAGGCGTCATTAGCAAAGACGGTAAAGCCTGAGTCCGTTAGAGTCCTTAATTTATCTGCGTACATGCCTCTTGATATCTCATTAGTTAGGAGTTTTTTGTTCGTGCCTAAAAAGTTTAGATGGCAAACTAAAATATTGTTTTGGGATATGCTTAAGTTCTACATTGGTGTTTTCGAAAATGTGTTGAAAACTCCTAAACATGTTGGCATAGTTTGAGATGCCTTTTGCCACTTTGAAGTGCTCATAGAGCAGGGGGTCGATTCTTTTAATCGTCAGAATTTCTTTTGCTGTAAGATACGAAGAGTACATGATTTGCTGCATTGGGGTGAAGACCCACACACCTTCTCCTGTCTGGAGCGTTGTTATTTTTTTTGTGGTGCCAGAGCCAAAATTATTATAGGTCGTGGAGGCGTATTCCACTTTCGACCTAATAAAACTTTTATAGACGTTTAGATCCACTTTTGGTTCGAGACCACTCTTTATTGTTGTAGCCATTACGAGCAGATTTTTGCTGGGTTAGATTTCTTTTGTGATTTTGTCAATGTGTCTATGCATAGTGCTGTTGGCTGCGTATGCCTTGCCCTGCCTAGAAAACACATGCTTGTGCCTTGGGGTATTGTGTTTTGGTTTATGTTTAAAGGTATCTGTTGTTTTTTGGATCTTGTCATTGCTTTTGTGTGACATTTCTCGGTATTTATGCCTAGACCTAGATCATTTACTAGGAGGTTGAAATTATAAATGCTGTTTTGGGCGTTCTCGCTGGCCTTTAATTAATCCCTACCAAAGCTGACAATTGCAAAGTCATCCACAAATTGATAAACTAGCGTGACGCACTTGGAGATTTGGTGTAATTATTTGGTGTATAGGTTGAACAGTATAGGTGAGAGGTAGTCCACCTTCTATTTCGACTGCAGCCTGTCCTAAATTTAAGGTACGGACCCTGAAAAAGGAGTAAACCTAATCTGCAACATAAGCTGGGAGTTTATCGTGCATCATCAATTTGTGCAATAGTGTAAGGTTGACATTATTGTGTGCATTTTCGATGTCTATGAAAGTACAGATCACATGATTGCCTTTTTATACCCTGTACATACTGTACCAGGGTATATTGTGTTTGTTTGGCCGAAATGTATGTAACGCAGAGAAGGAGGGGAGGGGGACCCTATAAAGTATATATATTCTTGATCAGGACGACAAGAAAAATTGATTAAGCCATGTCCGTCCGTCTGTCCGTCCGTCCGTCCGTCCTCACCAATGGTTCTCGGAAACTACAAAAGATAGAGACTTGAAATTTGGAGGATAGACTCGTGATGCTCGGCAGCAGATCAAGTTTGAACGGTTTTGAGCCACGCCTACTCCTTCCCGCCCAACCAGCTACGCCCACTTTTTGGAAAGGCTATAACTTGAACACCAGAAACGCTAGAACTATGAAAGTTGGTATGTCGACTAAGTATGTAAAGGCCTATAAAGCTGCATACCCCAATTTTCCCCCCAACCCTTCATTACCCCTCAAAAAGTGTTTTTTTGTAAATTACTGTATCTTCAAAACTATAAAAGATACGGACCTGAAATTTTGTATGTAGACTCAGTAAATACATGTCCTTAAAACTGCATACCAGAAAATACCCATTTGTATTTTTGACTACCCCTCAAAGACCACCAAACTTACATTTTTTGTAAATTTCACTTTTTTTTTACAAAAATTTGTATATCTCCACAACTATAACAGATACGAAATTGAAACTTTGTATGCATACTTCATAGATGTATGTCTTTAAAACTGCATACCCCAATTTTCCCCCCAACCTTCATTACCCTTCAAAAAGTGTTTTTTTGTAAATTACTGTATCTTCAAAACTATAAAAGATACGGACCTGAAATTTTGTATGTAGACTCAGTAAATACATGTCCTTAAAACTGCATATCAGAAAATACCTATTTATATTTTTGACTACCCCTCAAAGACCACCAAACTTACATTTTTTGTAAATTTCACTTTTTTTTTACAAAAATTTGTATATCTCCACAACTATAACAGATACGAAATTGAAACTTTGTATGCAGACTTCATAGATGTATGTCTTTAAAACTGCATACCAAATTTTTCCCCCTACCCTTAATAACCCCTAAAATAGTGTTTGCATGTCAAAGCCTACATCTCCGAAATTGTTGAAGGTACGGACCTGAAATTTTGTTCGTAGACAAAGTATATATACCTCCTTAAGATTGCTTACCAGAAAATACCATTTTGTATTTGGACTACCCATTAGAGGTCGGCAAACTTAAATTTTGGGTAAATTCCAGTTTATTTTTATTAAAATATGTATATCTCCACAACTATGAAATATACATGTCTGAAATTTTGTATGCAGATTCAGTTAATATACGTCCTTTAAACTGCATACCGAAAAACACCTCTTTATTTCATGGCTTCCCCCTCAGAGATCAACAAACTCGAATTTTTCGAAAATTCCTCACTTTTGACTGATTTTTTATATTTGGAACACCATTTAAATAGGTGAGGGTATGTGCAGGGTATTATATGGTTGAGTATACTCAACTATACCACCCTTACTAGTTTTTTGCTTATTTATTGTGATTTACACATCTTGTAGCTGATCCCAGGTCTGTATGCATAAGATCTGCGGGGGAGTAGACTGTTTCTGTTTTTTTTCCAGGTAAAGGGTTAGCCTGCTTTTGATTACAGAGTTAAGAATTTTCGCTAGGACCGATATGAGTGATATGGGTCGAAAGTTTTTTGGGTCATTTAAGTCTTTGTCTCTCTTGGGTATCGGAATTATTTTAATTATTTGCCAAGTGTCCGGTTCTTGACATGTTTTATAAATCTCGTTGAGGATTGAAAGCAAACTGTTAGTGGATTGGTGGTTGAGAGCCTTGAGCATGTCGTACTTTATGCCGTCCTGGCCTGCCGCAGTGTTTTTTTTTTTTGTGTTTCGGACATTGGTAAGTTCACTAATAGTGAATGGTGCCGAGTTGATTGTCGTCTGTCCCAACATTGTCTCCCTAAGTGTGGCTAAGGAGTTGCCAACTTCACTTTTCAGGTCATTTAAGTAGCGCTGGTTGTTTTCCTGATTCCACTCAGATAGCGGATTTGGGTTTTTACCCTTCAGGCTGTTAAAAAAGCTCCAAGCCGCTTTCGTGTTTGGGTGCTGATTAAGCAGCTTCAGTCTGCTTTGGTAGGATGTTTTTTTGGCTTTTTTCACAGCCATCTGCCAGTCACTTTTGCACTTTACCGCTGCTTTGAGGTTGGGACCATTGGAAAAGGATAGGGCTTTTGCTATTGCTGCTGACTTAAGTCTAAAAAGACGAGCAAGTTCAACATTCCACCACATTTTTGGTCGCATGTGACCTGTGACCTTGTATTTGGCCGACACAACAGCCCTCTGCAGAACCGTGGTTACTGCTTCTAAATTGCGCTCTAAAGTTAGCTTATTCATGTTGTCTAATACCTTTTTTTGCAACAAACATTTTTTTGTTCGGTACTAAGCATTTTACCTTGTAAGTTCTGCTCATATCCATTGAGCATTTTATATGTTGTGGGCTTAGGTAAGTAAGTCTCCCTTACTTCTTTGCGTTATAACTTTTTGATAGTCATATTTTGTCTTATTTCGTTTTCTTTGGCCCATTTGCTACACATTTTGGAATTCCACGATTTATGGCCTGGCTGGTTACATAGTATACACTTGTTTATGTTGCACTCTTCTGTGCACCCTCTTTCCTTTCTACACCTGAGGCACCACATTTTTCCTCTGCAACCATTTTTGGTGTGAACCAGTCTGCCACAGTTGTGACACTGTCTCACCCTTGGGAAGAAGTGGTAGACCTTCGGCGCCGAAAAAAATAACTGTATGTCGTTAGGGATTTCATTGCCCTTGAAGCCAATTTTCACTGCGAAAGTTGGCACCAATGTCTTTGTCTCCCTATCCATGCGTTTAATTCTATCTACATTTACAACTTCAAAATCTGACACTATGTTTTTTTTTATTGTTTCTTCTTTGTACCCTAAAGGAATATTACGGATTACCGCATATGTTTCCACAAAGCTCTTGGGTATAGAAGAAGCTTGTCATAGTTGGCATGTTTTGGCTGCTTGGCCAAACTCAAATTGTTATTCAATTGCAAATTTATTAATATAAACCTTAAAATTACTAAATTTGTTTAATGCACATTACTTTGGAACACAAAAAGCCTTAATTTTTAGTTCATATGTATGTAATTACAACAACTTTAGATAATGCAAAAATCAACAAAATCCCCGTGGAAGTTGTAGGAGATTTCACAACTATGTAAAATTGTACGAAACATGTTTCTATCACGCCGAGATTAAATAAAAAGTGTCGCTTTCTGGGTGATATCGGTTTACAGAAATTTACAGTACATTGTATTAAAAATACACAATTGTATTTTAGACTTAGAGCAGGCTAAATAAAGCATCCTATAAAAATCACACATCAACAAAACACAGGCAATGCCGATTGATTTAAGGTACCACAGACCACAGCTAAACTGCAATGGTCCCAGGAACAAACTCACTGAAATAACCGCCTATATGACGAAGCAAGGTATCGACATGACAGCGACAAAACTTAACAGCTCCTGCTTGCAAAAATCGTCAGGCGATTACAACATTATTCGTTCCGACAGAGCTGGTAGTGGTGGTGGAGGCTTGATATTTATTACCAGAAGAGACGTTGTATATGACAACATTGACAATCATCTCCTAGCGAGTGAAGATAGAAACATTGAGTAAGATAGGTGGAAAATCGTTGAAAATAATAAACATCCACATAGCCCCAGTAAATAGCATAAACACACATTGTCACCCGTATCTTGTGCATCTACTCAACGGGGAAGATAGAAAAATCCTTGGTGACTTTAATGCGCCATGAGTCATGGTACTTTCAACTCCCCAACAACAGAAAATGCATAGAACTGGCTGAGGAGGTTGGACTTCGATACAATTAACGAAGTTCACCCAACGAGATCCACTGCTGCCTGCGCAAGCTTATCGGACGACTCGATAGTTTCGAGAAGATTTATCACATGCACTTCATGGCATACTGACACAGTCCTGGGCTCAGACCATCTTCATATAACCATCACAATAGAAAGCCCAGTGTACTTCTTAGTTCCGGATAAGAAGTCTTATCCCATAAAAAATCAAAGGGATGTGAGTCACGAGAGTGATGAGAATCGCCAAACCATCCAAAGTGACTAGCTTAGATGGAATATACATGCTTATGCTCAAAAGCTTGGGCGATACAGATGTACGTTTCCTAACTCTCACAGGTAACCTAACGCTCTCACAACTAACAATCCCGGAAGTCTGGGAGATCGCAAAAATCATCCACTTGTAAAATCAGGGGATGAAATAGAACTCAGAGCATCCTACCGCCCAATATCACTTATGACACCCATAGCTAAATTGGTAAAAGAGCTTCTGCTCCCAAAAATAAATGAGTGTTTCAACACGGCTTCAGGGCAAAAATAAGCACAACTAAAGCACTGAACTGAGCTCACGGCATATATTGACGGTGGGATAAAAAAACATCACCAACAAATAATGGCTTTTTGCGTACCTCCGTGGAAGGAAAGCGTCCGTAGAGTTTAGTGAAAGATCATCTAAGCTACGCAAAATAAAAATGGGTGTACCTCAAGGTGGAGTCCTCTCACCTGTACTGAAAGCTCTTTCAGAAACCTCTTGGGGGAAGCGGTCGGCCGTTCAATATTGAACTTCGCTGCACCAGTTTGGAGTACTTTCTAACTATGACAATCCATTGCGTCATTACTCCTGATACGTTTATAACCATATCCAAAATCACTAAATACACATTAAATATATACTAGCATCATACACACTTACACGCATCATCTACACATCAAACCAAAAAATCTCATTCCTAATACGTTCAAAGTATACAAAGTATTCCTTTAACCTTGTAATTACCTCTTTGCAGACCCAAAGAACAACAACAACGGTCTTCGTCAGACGATAATTACTGCGCTCTCAATTTCTGCAGTGCAAGCAAACATTAAATGCAAACTCCAGTACCAACGTCGGCAGTAACAAAAAACCAAAAACGAGTTCAACTGAGCCCACAAAACTGAAAAATGCCTAAGGGATAACTCTACTAGGTATTCTTTATTGGCGGTTGCTGGAATGGATCAACTTAGCGGGTTAAAAGAAGGGTAAGCAAGAAAAATCGAACCTCCACCAAAATATATTATACATTATGGTGATAATTTTCATAATGTTACTGTTAATGTCAAAACAGAGGCAGATCACCGTGTAGTCCCCAGTCACTTTAAGGAAACAGGTAAAAACTTCTACACATAACAGCTAAAAATATGTAATGGGCTGCCAGCGGCTGAAACCGTTATAGCTCTTAAAAGGTAATTTTAAAGAAACAGGTAAAAACTACTAAACACACCTTAAAAGTTTAAAGATAAAATATCCATGCAAAAACCGCCAAAATTAATGTGTTGTCCTAGTGTGACAATCTCTTACTTTAACGCGCTCCTTCAACCGACTTTACCATATCTAATTTTTTTCATAAGCAATGTTTTTTTTGTTATTTTTAACAATTTTGTCTTTCATGTCCGTAAACATTTATCGTATGTTTGTAAGTGCTTTGTATGCATATGATAAGGCTGATTATTTCTTGGAATTAACTATTTTAATGTTTCTCTATTTGTGATTTTGTCCACATACGGTGTGCTGTTTTTATTTGTTTTGCTTTTGTTTGTTTTTGCTTCATCACCTTAATAATTAAATCGTCTATCAGCCGTTCTGGGTTATTGTTTGTAGTCATCATTATTTTTATACTTACACATATCAGAGATGTGCAACGAATATGAACAATCACCCTAGCAACATTTTAAATCAAATCACACAGCAAACGATTGAATTGTGCACACGAAACGAAAAATTGTATGATCGAGCATGAAAATCATGCATTTAACATTTTCGATCGAGCAGCCAACGTGATTGCTTTGTTTACGAACAAATCATGCTTGCTCACTCAAAATGTTCGAACAGATTCGTTTTAACTATAGGAAGCTTAGCGTATGAACAAAGCCGATTGAAGGTAAGATTGAATCGGTTCAGCATATGTATTAAAGCGGCATATGTTACTACCTAACATTAGTTAATATAGGCCATTGCATTGGCAATTTAGCTCCCATATACGTATTTTTGTAACACTCGTTCGTACGTTGGTATGGCATATTATTTATGTATATAGTATATAATATTTCGCTTCATTATTAAACGGTTAAAACGGAGAAAGACATTATAAACAATTAATGTTTAATGAGGTAAATAAATAATGAAGATTTTAATCGAAAAATAATCGTGTAAAATTGCCTCATTGGGTTGCCTCATGTTCTTTCATATCTCTCCTATGCGCTTTATCGTTATGCTTGATTTTGCACCTTAAGGTTCTAGGAATCTTGGATAATTATTTCAGATTTTTTTACCCATTCGTTGTTGAACAATTGTGCAAAATGTAAGAATGTGAGTAACATGCACTCACTTTTGTTCGCCACTGTATATAGTGTCGGACAAAACTAAACCACGAAACTCACCATGTCAGTACTTTATTAAATAAAATTGTAAAATAGTTCTTAAACTCTTTCGTTTTCATGACTTTTACTGGTTTTTATATTGGTTCTTCTAAATGTAAGCAAAGTTAGCTTCATATTTCATTTTATACAAAGATATTTATCCAAATATGACAATATACCTCAAAACTTCGCGACAAAACTAAAGCACGAAATCAAAATCAATCAAAGATATTTTTTTTTTCTTAATATTTTGTAGCATATCGGTTGCTTTTTATTACAGTTTCACATATCCGTGGCAATCAGTCAGTTCCATACATTGTTCAAAACTATAACCGAAATGTTGTTCCATGCCAATTCGACATTGGTGAAGAGAAAGTCTTTGCTCCTACAGTTTTCGCGTTGAATCTTTCGATCTACAATTTCCCATAGATTCTCTGTCGGATTGAGATCAGGTGATTGGCCGGCCACTTCAAAACTTCGATTTTGTTTGAAAAAAAAATCACTCCTTCATACATTTACCAGTATGTTTTGGGTCGTTTTAGTGGTGGTAGATCGATCCTCTTTAAAGGCAATTATTCCTGCGCATAAGGGAGCATTGTTTTCTTTGTACATGAAACGGTCCATTATAACGTTTATTCGAGAAATTGGGCCGATTCCCTTGCCAGAAGAACATCCCCGGACCATTACGTTGCCTCCACCAAATTTGACAGTGCCTTTCAAGTGCTCAATAGCTCTTTTGGCCTGCGTACAAGCCTCAATCTATCGGAACCTTTCATGTTAAACTTCGATTCGTTCGAAAATAGAAGTGTTCGCCATTTGGCTGTAGTCCAGTTGACAATGGCTTTTTTGCGCACCTGTACGTTTTTCAGCTGTCTTCAACAGCTCGTCGTTGAATTGTTCTACGTGGAATATTTAATTCCAATTCACTTTGTATTGCTCTTTCCGTTATAAAAGGTTATTTTTTAACGGTTCGAATGATGGGTTTATCGTCACGTGCAGTTGTTTTTCGAGGTCTTCCACCACCATGGTTAGTTTCTAACGATCCAGAGCACCGAAAATGACTTATGGTTCTGCAAATGACACTATAATAAATGCCAAATTTGTTGGCAATATACATCACAGACTCTCCTTTATTTTATTTTTTCGGAAGTCGACAGAATATTTATTTGGAGCTATATTATTAAAATTGTTTTAAACAACGCAAAACTTTAATGACTAACACCCAAGGATAAGATATTGAAAACGAAAATGATTAGAAATGCTTGTAACAAGTTCCAAGAATAACGGAACATAATTCTAAAAGGATTTTTCCAGATTTTTCTTTTCAACATACTGATACAAAGACAGAAAATAACAAAGTGCTTTAGTTATGTCGCGGCAAATTTTTACATTTTGGCACATTACTGTAAATAAGAATGTTAAATTAAAAATAACTTTTGGCTAGTTATAAATATTGTTAAAAACGAATAAAAGAATGAAAGGAAATTAAAGAAATACATTTTCTTAGAGTTATTGAACTCAATAGCTATAAGCTAGATGCCGTGTTTTAGTTTTGTCCGACACTATATACAGTGGCGAGCAAAAGTGAGAGCATGTTACTCACATTCTTACATTTTTCACAATTGTTCAACAACGAATGGGTAAAAAAATCTGAAATAATTATCCAAGATTCCTAGAACCCTAAGGTTCAAAAGCAAGCATAGCGATAAAGTGCATAGGAGAGATATGAAAGAACATGAGGCAACCCACACATACTCAATTTTGCACTATTGTATATTTTTCGATAAAAATCTTTATTATTTATTTAATTCAAAGACATTAATTGTTTATAATGCTTTTCTCCCTTTTAAGCATATTGTTAACCGAGTTATGTAAATAATGAAGCGAAATATTGTCGCTTTCAAGCTGGATGCGGTGCCAAAGTTTCTCTTTCGTAATGGGAGGCTTTTTATGATTTCGGAGCTTTAGTCTGTCCTGACTCTCTGCCGTCTACTCCATTCATTGATACTCTTGCTAACTAAGGCTAAGTATGTTAGAGAATAAACTCTAATATCTCAATATTATTTTTGGATTTTATTTTCAAAATGTTCAAGTTACAAGAATAATATTCCTAATATTTGTTTGGCTATAAAATATATAAACAACTAGTGATTGTTTTTGTAGCACTAATTCTTTAATTTTTGCATTTGAGGAGCAGATAACTTAACTTTGCCGGGTATGTTCCTGGCCAAAGCTTCTTCTTTTATACTCTTTAAAAGATCTTTTTCACGAACGCTGCAGCCTTTATCCTTCGAAAATAAAGCTAGAGCCATTTTTGCAGCGCGACCCCTTTTACCAGTTCCAGGAGTAAGCTTTACTTTGAATCTGGAATATAAAATTAAATGAATTATTTATTATGTGAGAATAGGCAACATCTAGACATTTGTTAAAAGTGTTTATAAATCAAAACGTTATTTTTAAAAACCACTATTGAAAGAACTTAGTAGTTTAAAATTGAAAAGAAAAAGCCAATGTGATTTTAATCAAATTAGGCAGATGATTCAATTAAATCCTATGCTAAAAATAGCAATGTGGCAAAACAATCATAATCAATTATAACACCCTGGCGTAACAATAGAATATGAAAACACTTAAGACATAGTTGGCCAGTAATCAATTAATTTTTCAATTATTCCTTAATATATTGATTGTGGTTAGTTAAATACTTCAATTAATCTATGTTATGCTGTAAATCACAACTAAAAAATTGCACTTAATTTTTCAATTGCTTAAGGAAGCAGTTAAAAGTAACAATTAACTTTTGTTTGGTCTATTTTATAGTAGTATATTTACTGAGACTACTTTGAACTTTTAGGTTTGTATCTCTTATCCTTTGTGAAAGAGATGGGTGTTACTTCCAGGGAGATGTGTTAAAATTAAATTCACTATCGAGTAATAGATTTTATGGACATTAAAATAGAGAAAATGAATGACAAAAATATATTTGACTGGTAAATAAAGCAAGTAGACGCACATAAGGATGTCAGAGACGTAAAGGGAAACGTTTTTAACTCCAATTCACAACACATCCTAATATCGGGTTACTCAGACTATATTTATGTTAGTTTGCGATTAATTAACCTAATTTAATTTAAAACTAGTAAGGGCGGTATAGTTGAGTATACTCAACCATATAATACCCTGCACATACCCTCATCTATATAAATGGTGTTCCAAATATCAAAAAAATCAGTCAAAAGTGAGGAATTTTCGAAAATTCGAGTTTGTTGATCTCTGTGGGGGGAAGCCATGAAATAAAGGGGTGTTTTTCGGTATGCAGTTAAAAGGACGTATATTAACTGAACCTGCATACAAAATTTCAGACATGTATATTTCATAGTTGTGGAGATATACATATTTTAATAAAAATAAACTGGAATTTACCCAAAATTTAAGTTTGCCGGCCTTTAATGGGTAGTCCAAATACAAAATGGTATTTTCTGGTATGCAGTCTAATGAATTTATATATACTTTGTCTACTTACAAAATTTCAGGTCAATGCCTTTATTGATTTCGGAGATATATGCATTGACATACATACACTATTTGAGGGGTAATAAACGCTAGAGGGGGGGAAATTTGGTATGCAGTTTTAAAGACATACATTTCTTAAGTCCGCATACAAAGTTTTAGGTTCGTATTTGTTATAGTTGTGGAGATATACAAAAAAAAAGTGGAATTTACGAAAAATTGAAGTTTGTGGGTCTTTGAGGGGTAGTTCTAAATACAGAGGGGTATTTTCTGGTATGCAGTCTTAAGGATATGTATTTACTGAGTGTACACACAAAATTTCAGGTCCCTACCTTTCATGGTTTTGAAGATATGGTTATTAACAATAAAACACTTTTTGAGGGGCAATGAAGGGGAGGGGGGGGGGGAATTGTAGTATGCAGTTTTATAAAAACTTACATACTTAGCTTATATACCAATTTTCATAGTTCTAGCACTTCTGGTGTTCAAGTTATAGCCTTTTTAAAAAGTGGGCGTAGCTGGTTGGGCGGGAAGGAGTGGGCGTGGCTCAAAACCGTTCAAACTTGATCTGCTGCCGAGCATCACGAGTCTATCCTCCGAATATCAAGACTCTATCTTTTATAGTTTCCGAGAACCATTGGTGAGGACGGACGGACAACGCTTAATCAATTTGTCTTGTCGTCCTGATCAAGAATATATATACTTTATGGGGTCCCCCTCCCCTCCTTCTATGCGTTACATACATTTCGGCCAAGCAAACACAATATACCCTGGTACAGTATGTACAGGGTATAAAAAATACGGAGTTCCTAAAGGAAAAAATCATCTTCAAAAGTAATTTAGTTTGGTCGGATTTTTTTTATTCAAATTTAAATCAATCGACATCAAAATCAACTGTTATGGTTAACAAATTGAAAAACGTAGAAAATAGAGTGTTTTTCATATTTATTAGATACAACATTTTTTGTTTTTATTTTCTGTATTTTTTGAAGTAGGTAGCTCAATGATAAGTTTCTCAGCTAACATATATTATTGCATTATCTTTTTGGAAAACATAAGAACTACCTCTGTTTTCGAAAAGAAGCAGTACAAGACTTTTCTCTAGATCCGTTATGTAGTATCCGCCACTAACAATATGCTTTGTACAATGGTTTCTAGCGAAGATCACGCCAAATAATTCCATCCGGATCTCATTTTTTTTGTCCAAAGATATGACCTGATATGTTTTTATACCGAATGCTAAAATTGGCATACTTACTCACTTTATCTCATTCTATTGCAATGTTTCTTGCTGCGGATTTCAATCTCAACTACTTATGACGAAGCAAAATATTCGGAGCTTTCCAAATTTTTGCTTATTTTGACTATTTATTGCCACTAAGTACCTTTAATTATCATGATGTTGTTGAGTTCGATTATTTTTTCAAGATAATCCTGTTTTCATGGTCGGTCAAACCTCAATTACGTTTATATCGCTAAATAGTGTTGTAGTTATTTGAACTTTGAAAAAAATTCGTAATAACTCATCGACTTCTTCCCATTTTATTGGATATTTGTAATAAGTTCCATCCGCATCATTCAAAGTGGAACAAAGCGACATTATGATTACTAAAAATTTATAGCAAATCCGAATAATAAAACTGTCAAAGCTTGCACACCCACTCGCATCAAAAATGTTTTTCAAGTGATGTCTTATAAATATGAAACGAAAAAAGGAACAGTAAAAATTGCTTCTACAAAAAAAAAAAAACTAACGGTACTTCCTTATATAAGCAAACTGAAACTTAGCAATAAAAGTAGCATTCAAATTTTTTATATCATTTTTTTTTTTTTTTTTAATTTATTATTAGTGTCTTATAAATATTAATACCGCATTAGTAATGGTTTATGAAACCATTTCGATACGAGGTGGCAAAGTTGAAATTCGGAAAAAATAACCCCGAAATACCTAAGGATTTTTCAAAACTCCCGGAAAACTTTTAAGGCAAAACTACCAAATGACTGGACAAATTGGAATAGAATGTAATAAGATTCAATCACCAAATGGGCGTGACCCCGCCCACATATAGTCAAAAAAAAAAAACCTTATATGTCTGGACCCAATTGGTCTAAAAAAAAATATAAATTGGTATATATTATATTGAGTGAAAAAAAGTGGGCGGGGCAACGTCGGGTGTCGTTACAAATTGAAGGTACAGTGTGTGCCGAAGTCGGGGACTTTCGACTGCAATTCCTTACTTGTTTTCTTATTGTAGTAGACAACTTTTTTATAGTAATTCTTGAAACATGAAATAAAATAAATTGTTTTGTAAAATTTAAATGACAATTTTCTAAATGTCATTGCATCCGAGTTTTTGAGTTAAACTTTCTGAATTAAAGTGTTTAACATTAAAACAAAAAGTGTTAATGCAAACAATAGGTAATATTTGCTTTAACTATACATCATTCAACTGAACATCTCAAAACGTGAAGTGCTTCTATGAAATAGGATTTCTTTAATTATCTGAAGCATTTTAAAAGAGGCATTCAAATCTAGAACTTCGAAAAAAAAAATGATATTTTTGAAATCGAGACCTTTAAGAAAATTATCCAAAGAGAAGTATAGATTTAGAGCTGTATATGTGATGTAACGTATTATCTGTGCACTCTGTCCTAAACTTGAACGCGATTTTCTCAAAACTACTTTTTTGACCTCGTTGACACGATATCTCCAGTTTTAACCAGTAAGGAATTGCAGTCGAGAGTCCCCGACTTCGACACACACTGTACCTTTAATTTGTAACGGCTGTTAAATTTTTACTATATGGGGACGTGGCCACACCTACTTTTCTATTTTAACTTGTTGGGGTTTAAGTCAGCTATATTCACTACAAATTTGATGTTTTTATCTCAAAAGACAACCGAGAAAATACGACTTTTTTATATTTTTACTCGAGGTAGCCCCAGTTATTTGCCCATCACCACTAAACTAAGTACCGGATGGGAAAAACAAAATAAATGATCAAGAATATATAGTTGCGAAAGAAATAATAGCACCATTATGATACTTTTTGTTCATGAAAAAAAAACAACAAACAAGTTAGGTTGTGCTTTTTGCAAATAATGATATTTAGTTATTGGTTAGTATTCCCCCTATACTAAAAGAGTAATACTTCTGTTGAAATGAACATAGTTATTAAATTTTTTGAATATTTTTGGAAAAAGTGCTAAAATGCTAACATTAATCAAAAATTTTCAAGACAATGGGGCGCGGAAAACATTGCAGTACGGAAAATATCGATTCCTCAAAACATTTTTATTGGAGGATAAATCTCACAGAAAAATTAATCGATTTGTTAAGTATTCAAATAAAATAGTAAGGGAACACCTTAAACTATGAATAAAATACTGAAAAACGTCAATAGTTTGATTCGGCTGAGCATAAATGATCCTTCCAAGGCTTCAACTGGGCTTAAAAGAAACTTACATATACATAATTTCATCATTGCATATAGTTGTAACATATCTCAGGCAACTTAATTAAAAAGCCTTTCAGCCTGAGAAAGGCCTCTATTTTAAAATCAAACATCTTACCATACACATGAATTTCGCAGAGAAATATCAAATTTGACTAGAAAAAAAAAGGAATACTTTATGGATAGACAGGAATAAAATTGTTAAATTTGGTGGTAAAGACTCTTAGTCGAACCTCATGTGACCTTAAAAGTCAAAATACAATGCAAAATACACAACAAACACTATTAAACATAAAGGGATCAGCGTAATGGTATTGGCTTGTTTTTATGTATATTATAAATTATATTGACTAAAAACCATATTTGATTAACTTGGTTGCGTCAATATTTTGGATACATTGATGGTACTCAAAATACAATATGAGATGACTCTAGTATGGGTCTTTCAACCAGACAATAATTCCAAGCACACCAACAATAAAGCAAATGAAGGGTTCGAATGAAGACTGGTAACCGTAACTTTTTGTAATACAGTTAGTTATATTTTTCACGTTTTTTGAATTTAAAGTGAATTTTTGAAAAGTGGTGCTATTTTTTGCCCATTTTTTTAATTCTTCTTAAATTTCCTTAAAAAAGGACCAAACCTTAAACAAAACTATGCATTTCTTTCTATACTTCGTTTCTTTAGAGTTTTATAATTTTAAAATTTATTGATAAGTTTCTAAAACTTAGACACCTTTGTAAACATTTCCAGTGAAGGCGGTGCTATTTTAATTTTCGCAGCTGTATATACTTTGTATATTTGGAGATGTCTTCTTCTGGGTGTTACATACACTTTTGAATTGCACAAAACTTATATACCTTTCAACCGTAAGGTACAGGGTATAAAAAGGGTCTGATATATGTATATAGCTGTAACTTTTTATATTATTAATATTTTTTCCTGAATAAAAACATGACATAAACTTTAATTAACACGTAATAACGATGTATTATTACTTTTATAAAATTTATAAAATTTATATTAAAAAAAGTAATGTTTTTTTTCGTGACTCTAAGGAGACTTAACCCCTTAAATAATTAATTTCTTTTACTTTGGAAACAAAATTTGTTTCTTCAAAAATAGCAAAATATATAAAAAAAATTTGAGCATTATAACTTACTTGTAATTTTGTAAACACTGATATGGTGCTACTACTGGTATTACAAATAGCAATTCATCACCATCGAATGGTTGGCCCGTTAAAGTATTAATGATTTCTTCATCGGCACCAACTGGTACATCTTCTGCTTCGTCACCGTCCGCTGACGGTTTATTTTGCATTATATTTTTTGTTTCAAAGGGTTCTTTTATTTTGATCTCATTGACAGCTGGAGCACTCGTTTTGGAGTTTATTTGGTTTATATTATCTTTTCCAGATGAATTAAGTATCATCATCCTTAACTCGCGCTCTTCTTCATCTTGATTACGATACTTTAACTTTATTTTTTTAAGTTTGCCTTTTTGTCCACGTTTTACTTGAATTTGTTTTGAATTATCACTTGCGGGAGCAATTGTAATTTCTGATTTGACTTCATCTTCAGTTTTACGACTTTTAGTTTCTTTACGTTTCTTAGAATTTTGCTGTTGTTTCTTTCGCAAAGGTGCTGGTGTAATTATAGTACACTCTTGTGAATTCAAGAAGGCGTTAGCAGTTATAAATGTGTTTGAATTAGGTAATGCTTTAGAATTTGGATCAGTAAGCGGATCAGACATGACTGATATTTCCCCAGTGCAATGGTCAATATTAACTTGCGTATCGGGAAAATCTACCTCGGAAGCGTTATTTACATCTGTAGAAGTTTTATCTATATACGCACCATTTTTAAGTTGATTTTCAATTGTTAAATGACTTTCAATAATTTTGTTGTTTGCATTACCATCATCCGAACATTCATCAATAATATTTAACTCCAATAATTGTGAGTCGCATTGTGATATTTCTTCATCAATTCCACGGACTTTTCTCTCACCAAGATGTTGTGTAACAAAGCTGTCTTCTAATTTAAAAAGCAAACTTAAGCCCATTATAAGATTACAGGATGGTAAAAAATTTTTTTTCCCTCGGATCATAAAACTTCCTGTAGGTAGATACTCTCCACTAGGTGCTTTTTTACTGACTTGGTCGCTTTGAACCCAATAAACATTTGTAACAACCTTGGCATCCCATGCGACGCTGTATGAAATAGCCATAGTTCCAGCCTCGAGGAGCGTTTTTGGAGGGACGCTTTCAACAGATGGATTGCGAATAATGACGCTAGACGCACCTTGAATTTCGGCATGAACATATATATCCGATGTCCGCATATATCTTAAAACAAAAATAAAAACAATTTTAAGATGAAATATGCTTTCTACAATATTTAATTTTGTTGAAATAAACCTTTGAACAACTTGCGTTTTAGCATCTTGAGATGACTGCAATACTTTTTTGAAGTCAAATTATAAAATGGGCATGACTATGTTTCTTATTGTAAAAACTATACAAATTATTGTCCAACAAGAATAATTGGTAAAATTCTTGCAGGAGTATATAAGTTTCGGTAATACCGAAAATGATTAATATCAGCTGGAAAAGTCCTGTTATCCAAAATCTGGTTGGTGTGCCAGAAAATTTTGAGATTTCGCTTTGTCGAACATTAATTTTCGAATTTGTATGATACAACAGAGTTGCATACATTAAAAAAAGTATAAGTACTTGTATAATTAACTACTAGTACATCTTAAAATGAAAACTTGAATGCCATTTAGGTATTCATTTAAAATTTGAACACAATTATTTTTAAATTGTTCAGCCCGCCAACTTATACAAATGTTGTCACAACCAAACTATTTCCTATATATTGACAAATATATGACAATTGAAAATAATTTTTATAAGAAAAAATAAAATATACAATGTTGAAAGTAAACAAACTGATGGAGTTCTGCGCAATTACCAAATTGGCGTGCTAAGCGAATCATTTATATCAAAAAAATATAGAATTACATGGATTGAATACAATAAAGTGATTGTCCTAGCTTTTCGGAGACATGAAGCTAGCCCTCTAAGTACCTTATGAAATCAGACTTTCTTATACATTTTTTGCTCACGACGCTGAATGACCCCATTTGCTGCACCTGAGCTATCTGAAGGTCTAAATTATTTTAAATATCACTGCATATCAATAAGGATTTTTAAATTGTTTCGACATTTTGACTTGTATATATTGCGATTTCATTCATTTTGTATGGGATGTGGTATTGTTTTTAATAAAAATCCTACTATGATTCCAATATTTCTAAATTTCAATATTTTTTTTTGTGTTTCGTGTTAGGATTTGATGTTATATTAATCATCTATTATAAAAAAAACGTTCCAAATTCGAATGCAGACTTACAAATCCAAGCCAACCATTTGTTCATCACAAGGCAAGTAACACCTGATTGGTTGGGCCAGTAAGTCTGTGGAAGGGTTGGGAATGTTGCGTTAACTTCAATATAAGAGTAATAAAAAATTAAATCTTAACACTAAACACAACCAAGTTAATCAAATTTTCAAAAAAATACCAAATCCCATACAAAATGAATGAAATCGCAAAGTGTACTAGTGTACAAAAATGCAACACTTTGTGGCGCTCGCACGCAAAAACCATTAGTTTTACGAAAAAAAGGTTAGAATATAAATTGTAGAAAGTTTATTTTTGTTTACTTTAGTATAGAAATTTTTTGTTGTTCTATCAGCCAAAGTGAAGATATGATGAAAAAACTGATTTTGATTCAATATCGGTTATAAATCTAAACACAGTTTTTTTTTTTCTAAATTGTGAAGCCCACAAACTTTTACAATTGTTATAACAATCATATTTTTATTTGCTGTGATTTAACAAATTAAAAATACTGAAAAAGTGAAAACTAATAAATAATTTTATCTGCAAACTAATAAATAAAACTAGTAAGGGCGGTACAGTTGAGCAGACTCAACCATATAATAAATACCTTGTACACACGGTAGGAGGTGTGACGTCCCAATTAAAAACCAGTAAGGGAGCTATTTTCGGCTATGCCGAAACTTATATACTCTTGCAAACGTTTTCACAATTATTCTTATTATAAAGCCCTTTTTAAATCTTCTCATAAGAATCATATACGTAGCCACGCCCATTTTCTAATTTGTCTTAAGGAAGTTAATGTAGTCAAACTTCACTACATTTTTAAATCTTTTATCTCGTCTATTTACAGAGAAGGCCCATTTTTAAGTTTTTAGTTGTATGGGCGGTACCACGCCCTTATGTCCGCTTTTTATAATATTTTGGATTTTAGTCAGACATTAATAAAAACACGTAATAGCAAAGTTTGGTTTGCTTATATTCAAGAACAAAAAAGTTTTTCTAACAAAAACTGTATTTTTAATCGATCGTTCCTATAGGAGCTATATGCTATAGTAGCCTGATCTTGACCGTGTTTGCACGGTATCTTTGTTGATGTCAAAAAAGTGTTTGTGCAAAATATTGAGTGGATAACTCTAAAAACACGCGATTTTTTAAGCAAAAGCAACATTTTTGAACGATCCTTCCTATGGGAGCTATATGCTATAGTCATCCCATCAAAATGATTTTTACATACCAACTACCTACAAGCAGAAGAAAATTTTCTGCGTAAAATTTTTTTGCTAACTTAAACAGACAGACGGACATGGCTATATAAACTTGTCTCGTCGACCTGATCAAGAATATATACTTTATATAGTCGGAGATGTCTCCTTCTCTGCGTTGCAAACTTCATGACAAAGTTAATTTACTCTTTTTGCAAGAGTATAAAAGCCGTATATTTGACATCACCCATTTAAATGGTGTTCCAAATATCAAAAAAATTAGTACAAAATGCGGAATTTACGAGAAGTTCGAGTTTGCAGATCTTTGAGGGGGGAAGAATAAAAGGGTGTTTTTCGGTATGCAGTTTTAAGGACGTAAATTAACTGAAATTGCATACAAAATTTTAGACACGTATATTTCATAGTTATGGAGATATACCAATTTTAATAATAATAAACTGGAATTTACGCAAAATTAAAGTTTGCCGGCCTTTAATGGGTAGTCCAAATACAAAATGGTGTTTTCTGGTATGCAGTCTTAAGAAGTAATATATACTTAGTCTACGTACAAACACTATTCGAGGGGTAATTAAAGGTAGGGGGGAAAATTTGGTGTGCAGTTTTAAAGACGTACATTTATTGAGTCTGCGTACAAAGTTTCAGGTTTGTATTTGGTATGGTTGTGGAGATATATACATTTTTTGAAAAGAAGTGGAATTTACCAAAAATTTAAGTTTAATGGTTTCTGAGGGGTAGTCGAATATACAAATGGGGATTCTTTAGTATGCAGTTTTTTTGTGTTTACGTAGTCTACATACAAAATTTCAGGTCCAAACCTTTCATGGTTTTGAAGATATAGTAATAAACAATTAAACACCTTTTAAGGGGTAATGAGGAGGTGGTGGGGAAACATTGTGGTATGCAGTTTTATAGACCTTCACATACTTAGTCTTCTTACCAACTTTCATGATTCTAGCGTTTCTGGTGTTCAAGTTACAGCCTTTTCAAAAAGTGGGCGTAGCTGGTTGGGCGGGAAGGAGTGGGCGTGGCTCAAAAACGTTCAAACTTGATCTGCTGCCGTGCATCACGAGTCTATTCTCCAAATCGTAAGTCCCTATCTCTTATAGTTTCCGGGAACCCTTGGTGAGGAAGGACGGACGGACGGATATCGCTTAATCAATTTGTCTTGTCGTCCGGATCAAGAATATATATACTTTATGGGGTCCCCTCCTTATAAGCGTTACATACATTTCGGCCAAACAAACAGAATATACCCTGGCACAGTATGTACAGGGTATAATTAAGTAAATTGCACACATTGAAACATTGATAGTCAATTGATGTCGCATTTATGCAATTGCTCAGAAAATGTTCATGTGCCAACTTTACCAACAGCATTGGTAACCATTTTCATTAAATTTACTTTTTGTACGGTTTTTTTAAACATTTGAAATACAAATGCATATTACTTATAATTTTAAGATTATTTTAACAATTCAATTAATTAAATTCGAATTCTTCTCAATCTTCGAAAATAAATGCAAGCAGATAACCAAGTGATGACACTGATTGAGTTTGCTGCTCAAAAAATTTGATTGGTTTCAGAAGGGTTTTTTGAAATGCAAATTTATTAAACATGTTGTCTAATATTTTAAATGGAGATTAATGGGAAAAACCATAAAGCTTGATTCTTGGTACATAATTATTTATAACAACGTAAAAAAGGCCGAATTTAATTAAATCTCTGTGGAGATCACACACCCGTAATTACTTGTTTTTTGTAATATTTAAGCATTTCACGCAGCCAATAGTTTTAATACTTTGTTATTAAGTTTGTTACACATAAAAGTATAATAACAAATAGTTTGAAGTAAGCGAGGGAATGAAGACTATAGTTTATTTCTTTTTTATATTATGTACATATGTATTTCGATTTAAGTTAATTAATACCTTTAACTATCAAAGTACAGTGGGATGGTAATGTGGTCGTTGAATAACGAATCCGAACCGATATTTGTTGATTCTACAATGTAGGAGGGGGTGTTCAAGTTCGATCAACACGATTTTTTTTTTGGAACGGCTGCCCCACCCACTTCTATAACATACCTATTTTTACTTTTCTATACCAATAGGTTCCACAGATATAACGTTTTTTTTATTCTTTATGATTGATCTAATTGCACTCAATAACAAAAGCATACATGCAAAGTTTCATTATTGTGGATATATGGTTCCAGAGATACAAGCATTTTAAATTTTTTACTTTGTGGGCGCAACACGCCCATTTTTCTATTCTATCTTGTTGAGGTTCGAGTCAGATGTATCACTCCAAATTTGATGTTCCTGTAATATTTTTAACCGTGGTAACTTTAGTTATTTGTCCTTTACCCATAAACTAAGTTCCGGAGCAGAAAAACAAAATATACTTGATTTGCGCAGTGAATACCAAAATCTACCTGAGATTTGGAATTTTGGTTCTACATATTATAGTTTCGTAGATCAAAAATACTGATCAAGAATATATATACTTTATAGGGTCTGCCACGCCCTCTTCTAAGTGTTACATACATTTTCGATGCATACAAAATTAATATACCTTTGTACCATAAGGAACAGGGTATAAAAACTGTATTTGTATTGATATTATGATTTTAAATTATTTTAACTGGCCTGAGTCTTGCTTTTCACTATACAAAAGTAAATACATATATGATATTACTCAATATTACCTTTTTACTATTAATTCATTTTGTTGAGCATCTCTTCCTCCAACAACTAAATAATTCTCTGAGCTTAAAAACCAGTAAAATTTTTCAAACCAGTACACTTTTCTAGCTTTGGAGATTGTGGATATTGTGCGGACATCTTTTAGTGTTTGTTGTGTTTTTTTTTCTGCAGACTTTAATGCTTTTTGTGAAGCATCAATGGTTTTTTGTTCCTTATGTGCGGCACTGCGCTTTTGATTATAATATTTACGTGCATTGGCCCAGGCGGACAAACTAAGATCAACATCAACTACCATTTCATCCATTTCATCATCATAAATATTTTTCAGGAACAATGAAATATGATTGACTTCAAGCTTAAGCTGCTTAATACATGAAGCGACCGGATCACCTTTAACTTGAGCTTCTTTAACTAACTCATGAATATCTGACCAAGGCAACTGACTGGCGATAGCTGATTGCACTGCCAATATTGCATTGTCAACTAACTCTTGATTGCACGTTATTAATTCCGCTTTTTTTATATCAGCTTGTTGAACAGCATTTAGATCTTTCAAACGTTTCATGTGATCTTCTTTAACATTAGAAAGTTTTTTTAAAGCATCCCGTTCTTGTTGTATAGTCTTAATGTCTATCTTCTGAGCTTCCAACGACGAGTAAAATTCATCCACAGCAATCATAAAGGAATCGTATGTTAAAATCGGCTTGTCGATAAATTGAGCAAAAAGGTATGGATGAAATTCGACATTCCTTCGAAAATGTTTTTCATTACTGTCGCTGTACATTGGTTTCTCCTCTATTGTTTGAATGATATACCCTTTTGAGACTGTCTGCTTTGCTTCTAATATCAAATCATTTATTTCCTAAAAATAGAAAATGTCACGGTTATAAGGTGAAGTTAAATTGGTTTATCTTAATACTAATTATAATCATCTGTTTATAGGAAAACCATCGCACATTCTTTTTTTTCTACTCTTGCAAAAACAGTACATTAGTTTTGTCATGAAGTTTGCAACGCAGAGGAGACATCTTCGACTATATAAAGTTTATATATTCTTGATCAGCACGACGAGGCGAGTTGATATAGCCATGTCCACGTATTATTAATATTATTCACACAAATTTTCATTAAAAAATATTGAGTAGTTCCAGAGATATGAGCGTTCTCGTAGAACCTTAATAAAAAACCACCTCCATGGTCGCATCGATAACTAAAGCAATTGTTAACCGATTTTCAAAAAATTAGTATTGTTTGGTTCGTATTGAATGTGGCTATCGTTAAGCGTAAGGGTTTTTGAAATTTTAAGATGATCCGAAGAATATTTTTGGAGTTATAAAAGAATTAACAAAGGCCTCTCTGACACTCGCTAGTAGAAACGTAAAACTTTAAACGCATTTTTCGCAAAACAATTTTTTTGATGTAGGCGTTTGCGGTGACCACTGTCATTTTAAAACCGCTCTATGGATTTTGATGAAATTCGCACTGCTTCATTATAACATATAAATCTAGTGCTTAATCAAAGAATTTATATTTATTTGAAAATTTCGATTTTTTATAAGCAATTTACTGTTATTTTTTTATCTAAAAATTCAAAAACGAGAAATTTACTTTCTGAGGCAAAAACCTACGATTAAGCACAAGATTTACTATTTAACTATTTGTGTTTTAAATTTGAATGATTTCGGATGAACGGTTGAGAACTTATGGTGGTCACCGCAAAAGATTATTTTTTTAAAAGGAGCCAATATATATACACAGCTATAACTTTTTATATTTTTAATTTTTTTTTGTGGAATTTTTGTGGAATAAACTTAATTTAATATGTAATAAAGTTGATTTATTACTTTTATAAATATGATAAATTTTCTTTAAAGAAAAATATTAAAAATACTCGCTTTTTCGTGACTCAAAGGAGACGTAACCCCTTAAAATCTTTACTCGGCTTTGTTTAGACTTTACAATTTTGGTGTAGATTTATACCAAAATCTTGTGTCAACAAGTGTAATCACTTGAATCACTACATCTTATGGGGGTATTTTGGTCTAGAAGCCTAAATTTAAGTCATTTTTGCGTACAACAAAAAAAAAAACAACATTTTTACGAATTCAATTTTGTGTGCTCTGAAATAACGTTACCGAAAATTGTAAGTCTTTAACTAAGGACGTGCCAAAAACATCACAAAACAGGGTTAAACACTATAGATGGCGTTTTTAAGTCTATTTTTTGCTAAGATTTAATTCTGTTATAGTTCTCAAAGGTTTATACTTTAGAAAACTTAAATCTTAAATTTCTGTTTTGTTGTCAAATTGTGTATTGATACAAATACGATCAGCAGAAGTTTTAAGGGCAACATTAATAATAATTTATAGAGGACCATATCACATACCCAGGGAATATACTAGATTCGCGGTATTGACAAAGACAAAAAAAAAGGAGAATAGTTTCTTTCGATGTTTATACTCTTGCAAAAAGAGTATATTTACTTTGTCATGAATTTTGGAGAAGAGACATCTCCGACTATATAAAATATATATATACTTGATCAGGTCGACGAGACGAGATCTTGCTGGCTGTTTTAATGCATTTTCCTCCCAGTTTTGAAGATAGCTAAAAAAAATTTAAATGCAGAAAATTGTCTTTTTCTTGCAAGCAGTTGGTATGTAAAAATCAGTTTGATCGGATTCCTGTAGTATACAGCTCCCATAGGAACGATCGGTCAAAAGTAAGGTTTTTGCTAGAAAAATAGCGTATTTTTGGAGTTATCGACTCAATATTTTCTTTGACATGAACAACGATATGGTGCAAAAATGGTTAAGATCGGGCTACTATAGCATATAGCTGCCATAGGAACGATCGGACAAAAAAAAAAGGTTTTTGTTAAAAAACTTTTTTGTTCTTGAATATAAGCAAACCAAACTTTGCAAATACGTCTTTTTATTAATGGCAGACCATATTCCAAAGTTTTATAAGAGTCGGACATAGGGGAGTGGCACCGCCCATATAGCGAAAAATTAAAAAAATTGAGTTTCTGTGTAATCTGAAGAGATACAAGACTACAAAATGTAGTGGAGTAAGACTGCATTTCATTCTTTAAGACAAATTATAAAATGGGCTTATTTAAAAAAACGAATGTGATTTTTCTTGGGAAAACGATAGAAAGAATTTTCCAATAAGAATAATAGGGGAAACGATTGCAAGAGTATATAAGTTTCGGCAAAGCCGAAAAGAGCTCCCTTTCTGTTTTTTTATACCCTGTACATTCTGTACCAGGGTATATAGTGATTGTTTGTCCGAAATTTATGTAACGCATAGAAGGAGGAGAGGGGGACACCATAAAGTATATATATTCTTGATCAGGACGACAAGACAAATTGATTAAGCGTTGTCCGTCCGTCCTCACCAATGGTTCTCGGAAACTATAAGAGATGGAGACTTGAGTTTTAGAGGATAGACTCGTGATGCTCGACAGCAGATCAAGTTTGAACGGTTTTGAGCCACGCCCACTCCTTCCCACCCAACCAGCTACGCCCACTTTTTGAAAAGCATATAACTTGAACACCAGAAATGCTAGAATCATGATAGTTGGTAAGTAGACTAAGAATTAAAATTTCTATAAAACTGCATACCACAATTTTCTCCCTCCCTTTCATTACCCCTCAAAAAGTGTTTTATTGTTAATTACTATATCTTCAAAATCATTAAAAGTACGGACCTGAAATTTTGTGTGTACACTCAGTAAATACATATCCTTAAGACTGCATACGAGAAAATACCCCTCTGTATTTAGGACTACCCCTCCAAGAACATCAAACTTAAATTTTTGGTAAATTTCACTTTTTTTTTACAAAAATTTGTGTATCTCCACAACTTAATAATAATAAGTTAATAAATGTAAGTCTTTAAAACTGCATACCCCTACCATTTACTACCCCTCAAATAGTGTTTGCATGTCAAAGACTATATCTCCGAAATTGTTAAAGGTACGGACCTAAAATTTTGAACGTAGACAAAGTATATATAACTTCTTAAGACTGCATACCAGAAAATACCATTTTGTATTTGGACTACCCATCAAAGGCCGGCAAACTTAAATTTTGGGTAAATTCGTTTATTTTTATTAAAATATGTATATCTCCTTAACTATGAAATATACGTGTCTGAAATTTTGTATGCAGGTTCAGTTAATTTACGTCCTTTAAACTGCATCCCGAAAAACACCCCATTATTGCATGGCTTCCCTCCTCAGAGACCAGCAAACTCGAATTTTTCGTAAATTCCTCACTTTTGACTGATTTTTTTGATATTTGGAACACCATTTAAATGGGTGAGGGTGTGTGCAGGGTATTATATGGTTGAGTATACTCAACTATACCGCCCTCACTAGTTTAATTTTCGGCATGAATTATGGAGATAGTAATGCATTAATGAACTAAAATCAATTAACGGAAAACCAGCGCCATTCTCGGGTACAGTAAAATGTGCTACAGTGGTCGCTGTTCGCTTATCGTCGAATTCCGTGGAGATCGTTCAAAATGTTCACTTTGCCAAACCCCGCATCTTTGCTGCTTGAGCCACTATTTTGAAAAACTGCTGTCCAACGTCATTTTTTTACCATATTCTTCATTTTATTTTTACCATAAATTCTAATTTTGTTGTACGAGCGCCGCAAAGTGTGCAAGTTTTGAGCACTTGTGCGCTTTGCGATATCATACATTTTGTATGGAATTTGGTATTATTATTAACTGCCGGAAAACTTTCCGGGCAACCCCTTTTTACGACCAAATCACTGGACTTAAGTTTTAAATATGAAAGATAAAGTTAAAAAAAAAATTGTATACCTTTATAGATTCCAGCAAGTGGGGCATATCAGTATTCAAATCGAAAATTTTATATGTTGTCAGATCTTGCTTCCCAAAACGTTTTTTTTTGGCTTTTTTATTTTCCATTTGCTCATTTTGACAAACGTGCTCTTTGTCTAATTGTTGAATGGTTCGATTTTCAAGATTATTTCGTTTAAGAACATGATCCATTAAAGCAGGTCCGCAGTCTAGTATAGGCATAAGACATCGCCGAAGATTTTGCTCTTTTGAAGAAGATATGTAATCAAGTAAATTTTTTACTGACGACAATTCATTTGTTTGCTTTGCGTGGTCTTTGGGATATATCTCACGAACTGCGAATCGAATTATCTCGTTTTGTGTATGAGGTCTCAGTATATATAATATCACGTAGTTGTTGTCAGTCAGAATTATATTTCCACGATCGTACAATTCCAAAATAACATGATAAGCAGCATCTGCAACACCGAACTGAAAATCAACAATTCGATCGTTGCCTAATTGATTTAGATTTTCGAGCCTCTTGTTCTTTAAATGTTTTCGCAATTTCATACAAAATCCGGAAGGAGACATATTTTTTTGCCATTCGAAAGCTGTTGTGTGAAATCGTATGCCAGATTCAATAAGGAGTATTGATTTTTCTTCATCACGTCCTTGAAAACGAAACAAGTACGTTTTGTTATCGATGTCATAAATTTGATTCAAGCGTTGGCCAATTAATCTATAAATAAAAAATATAGAATAAATATTTGCTACCAATGGGAGAACGAAAAAAAAACAGGCTCTTTGCTACTGAAATGAATAATGGGGAAAAGTTGTTCGAACAAACATAATGGTGTCGGTATAAATGGCATGCTCGGCGATTTTTTGTTATCGAAAAATATGGATCAAAGGATTTTCATCAAATTTTGTGTAAAAAATAAAATTAAGTGCTCCGTAACACTTAACACACTAACACAGTGACATACGGTGAAACTGTTCTGAGTAAAAAAAAAATGTTCACAATGGTACAATCTCTTCCAAGATGGCCGGGAAGATGCCAATGACGAGCCTCGCTCTGGACGCCCAAGCACGTCAACAACTGATGAAAACGTTCAAGCAGTAAACAAAATTGTTTTGGAAGATGTTGGATGTCGGTATACCACTTGGCTCGTGCCATTTAATATTTTTTAACGTTTTGGGCATGAGACGTGTGTGAGCAAGGTTTGTTCCGAAATTGCTAAATTTTTACCAAAACAACCGTCGCATGTACATCGCCTAAGAGCTGTTGAATGACGTTAACGACGATCCAGATTTACTCAAAAGGGTCATAACTGGTGACAACTCATGGATATATGTTTATGATATCGAAACCAAAGCCCAATCGTCCCAATGGAATCGGGCAGAAGACAAAAACAACACCATATTCACCGGATTTGGCCCCATGTGACATTTTCTAGTTCTCAAAACTAAAGAAGCCTATGAAAGGACGGAGATTTGCAACGATTGAAGATGTATAGAATACATCGTTGAAAGAGCTCAAGGATATACCGAAAAATGCTTATAAGAAGTGCTTTGTGGATTGGATAAACCGTTGTCATAAGTCTATTGTATCTGAGGGGGATTACTTTGAAGTGGATAACATAAATATTGATAGATAAATAATCATTTTTTCTTAAAAATAAAAAGTCACCTTACTTTTTGAACAAACCTCGTATATATCTATAACTTTTTAAATTTGTAATATTATATTCTGAAAATTTGGTGACATAAACTTTAATTAATACTTAATAAAGTTGTAGTAATACTTTTTTAAAATTTCTTTAAAATCGTCGGCGTCTAAAATCGGTTTTTTCACTATATCTCCATTTTTGCTCATCTTACGGCAAATACATCTCTATGTTAAATAAAACTGGAAGAAATTTCCTACAATTTATGTTCAGTCCTTTTTTTTTTTTAAAAGTAATAGTTTCGTGGTTTGGGTTTGCAATGCGCTGCTCAAATTTCACTTATGAGAAATTTCATACACGTGAGCGATTTTCGTGATGCTTGTAAATGAAGCGCTCATTTATGAAGAGGTCGGAACCAGCAAGATCGGACCACTGGACCTGGTAGCCTAAGATAGAGCGCTGAATTTTCACAAGTAGTAAAGTTGCGTAACCAGGCGTCAAGTCTGAAAGTTTCATTGAGATCGGACTACTGGAACTGGTACCTGCCATACAAAATTAAGAAGAGGAAGTTTAAGTCGTTGTATGGGAAACTTTTTTGTTTCTTAGCCAATTGACTTGAAACTTCATACTTATGTTCATAGAGTAGCGTAAAAACTGTTTTGATGTCAAAATGGGCGTGGCACTGCCCACTTATGACCAAAACCAATAATTTCCATACATCTCGCACCCAATTAACTCTAACAACGTAAATTGGTCTGAAGGCTATGTGGACAAAAACAAATAACATTCTAACAATAAAATTGGCGTACCACAAAAGGTGTCGTGGTGTCTTTGATGGTTTCACAGTAGGCTAAAATGGAAGCTAGTATGAAAAATGTTTCGAGAAAAACGACTTTAGAGATTCATATAGGGTTAAACCTTTTAATATTTGATATCTTCAAACTGCTATATCTCTGGATCATGTTTATTAACGGATCATTTTGGCACACACAGTCAAAAAACACTAAGTGGCCCAAAAAACGAACAATTTGCAAACATCCGCAAAACCTCCGAAGAAGAGATCGGAAACGAATGTTTTGAGGATTTAAATCGATCTCATTAGAACGTACGCAAAATGTTCGCTTCTGGACTCAGAACGAACGTTCTGCGGACACAAAAAGGGCAAAATATTCGCAAAATTCCCGTAAACATAATTAGAAACGAACTTTTTGTGGGCAAAAAACGAGCAATCGCAAAACAACAGACCTCTGCCTTCGGAACAATATTTTAAAGCTCCCAGAAAACTTTCAGGCAAAATTACCAAATGACTGGACTGTTATACATTTTTGATATATTGTTTTCGATTATAGTCAATTCTCTTAAATTTCAAAACTATGTTTCATTTAAGCTGACATCTTTTTTTGATCTCAGGTTTCACTTAAATGAAAAGGTTTTTACAAGAGTGCTCTAAATGCAATATAAGAATTAATATACGGTGACGCCATTCGAAAACATAGCAAGCTAATAACTTTCTTAAACAATTGATTATGTAATAAATAGTAGTTAGTCCAAGACATTCGTTTACTTTAAACTAATTATTTGAAACTTTTCATTAAAATGACTAGGAAACTTGATTATTCTATCAGTGACTTCTATATTTATTTTGGTTGAAATTATTTGATTACAGTTTATGTATTTACTTTTGCAATTCCGTAACACCACAGATTATATCGAATGAATTAAATCGTGTTTTCATGTTGATTTTTTTATAATTTAATACATTTACACATAAGTTAACAGGAAGTAAATAAATTAGTTTTATAATTTTTGTTATTCACAATAGACTTAGAGATGACATATATTCAACGCAATTCTTAGAGAGCAGTGTTGCCAAATTAAACATTTTCCCCCGTTTCTAGTTTTTGTAAGACTCGATTGCAGAAATATACAGTACACTACAGCTTATTTCAACCAGCACCCAACAAAAACTTTAGGCAACTGTAATAACTAATATAATGATTATATAAAAATTAAATAACTGCCAGTTGTTAGTTGAGTATCTTAACTTATGTCTTCCTGTATTTTTAATTTTTAATATTAAAAATCGAAAAAATTATTAAAATAAACAAGGTCACAGCTTACTTCAACCAGCTAACAAATTATGTGTTTAAATTCAATTTGTAACCAAATAATAATTCCTCAAACAATACTGTCTTGGGGTGGGATTTGTTGGATATTTTTCTTTTGCAGAAGTTTTGTTGCAGCTGAGGCCGAAAACGATAGAATTTCACTATCGATAACTCGTATGGTTGCCACTTTTCTTGCACCTCCAGGGCTACTTCGTTGGAAGTCGGTGCGGTGGTGTTAGAAGGGGACAAACATATGATCGTCCTGGTGGTTGTTGTAGCAACGGGATCCTTGATGGAGAGATTCCAGAAGTTGGAAAGAGGGCGCCACGTGTGAAGGAAAAAAGGAGAGGAATAAAATAGAAGATGAGAATTAAAGTCGAGTGCGCGAGGTAGCGAAAAATTAAAAAAAAAAAAGAAAAAATAAGCAAAAAAAAATAGTTGAAAAAAAATGTGAAAATTTAAATAAAATTATAAAATGATTAATCAAGTGACAAAATGAACGCGAGAAATTTCGACAAATTCAATAAACCTTAAAAAAAACACATCACTTAACAATATTAGCCCATGTTCACATCGACATGAGCAGATCTTAGGCCAGCGTCAATTAAGACGTCGGCGCGAAAAGTTATATGGGGACTGCTCAATAAATAAAAAAATATCTGAGCATGAGCAGTCCATGGGAGGGCGCGAGGGATCTCCCCACCGATGATCCCCTTCCGTAGTCGTTAACCGTAAGTAGCGTGAATTGTTAAGTTTGTTTGCTGTAAGATGAGCAAGATATAAAAATAAATATATAAATTTCGAAATGCCAGCCCTCGATAGAGTGAGTGTTTGGTCGGAACTCTGACCCTGAGCCGCAGGCTAGCCGTGGCAACACTCACACTATACGACACCCAGGGCTGTGATGGCAGGGCCGATTCCGATGCCGAATGTGACACGGCTATCTTGTTTGTCATTAACATGACAAATAATTGCGACTGGCATATTCGATGTCGGATTCGAACCATGTTTTGTCCAATGTTAGATTGTGTATACCTCATGTTTAATATTCAATAGTTTTGTTAAAAAAAAGTAAAATAAAGTTTTGTAAAGCTCTGTGGTGTCATGGTGTTGTGTCCATACGTTCGCGACCGAACGTAGTGTGTTGCACAGCATGTCGATGCCCATAGCATGTTGTAATTTCCGTGTGCATGTCTCTGAATGTGTTGTCACGTTCAGTGTTGCATGGTGTGTTGTGATGATATGTTGTGTCCTGTGCAGTGTGATGCACAGCGTGATGATGAAGATGTTTGTGCTGAATTAGTTACCGAGTCATTTTGAATGTTGAATGTGTTTTTTGCGGTTAAAGTTTATTTGGCGTTTTTTTGTGTGTTGTGAGATACACGTGCGAACTCCTGGAGAAATCCAAATGCTCAGGCGCCTTCGAGGCAAGATGGTGGCATTCCTGAGATCAGCCGAGAGTTTTACACTTCATCGATTCGCGTAGACAAATGGGATATCTGTTTTAGCGGTGAGCGCGAAAGTATGTCCATAGAAGACTTCCTATTTAGGCTTGAGTTCCTCCAGGAGCAATATAGATGATACTGAAGAATTTTTATAGGTTAGTTTCTGGGCGGGCAAATGAATGGTATTGGTGGTACCTGAAGGCGAGTCCTAACGGTGGGTGGCGAATGTTAAAGGAAGCACTGTTGGCTCGTTTCCAGTCCACTCGTTCGCAATATGAGTTGTTGCGTGACATAATGGAACGTAGGCAGCGACCAGGCAAGTCCATAGACGTCTTCTTCCACACCATGAGGAAACTAATGTCCCGTTTGAAGCAGCAAATGCCAGAATCAGAAATGGTTCAAGTTATGAAAAAGAATATTAGGCAGGATATAGGCAGATATGTGTACCCAATGCGGATGTACCTGGTCGATCAGCTGCTAGATGAATGTAGGTAGAGTCCTTTTTGTCGCGAGAAAGTCGGCAAAATCTTAATCTTAATACCCTGTCGAGACCATTCTTTGATGGTAAATTCACAGTTCGTTGATCTGTGGATGAAATCGAAATAAAAAAAGAGCCCAAATCAGCGTTAAACAATGAGCAGGAACTGACCGTTGAAGAAGTGCGCTCTACAGTTCGCAACCCTTTTAAGTGTTGGAACTGCTGCGATCCTGGTCACAACTTCCGTGACTGCATGTCATTGGAAAGACAGATATTTTGCTTCCGATGCGGTAAGCCAGAGGTGTACAAAGTGTCCAAACTGTAGTCCAGGAAACTCGAAGGGGGGGTTGGTGAGAAGAGGAGAGCAACGCCCGAGTCCAAGTCCTGCGTATTAAGTGCATCTAAAAGTAATGGAGTTGTAGAGTTAAGAAAGAATATCAAATTAGATAAAATAGATTTAAGCAAAATTAATTATATAGACCCATATTCACCCTACGAGGAGCGAGTCCGCAAATATTATGAGGCTAGGAATAGAATTTTCGAAGTGAACCAACTCAGTGGTATGCGAAAACTTACCACTCGGATTCACAAAACTCGTGAACGTTTTAGGCAACGTAGACAGGCTCGTCGTGAAGTTGCCGCAGCCGTTCAGCGCGCTGATGCAAAAGATCCCAGGATCTTTGCTGAGGTGGAAATTGCAGGGGAAATGGTGCGAGGTTTACTCGACACTGGCGCTTCTGTCAGTCTACTAGGTAGAAGTTGCAGGGAATTCGTCGAACGCCTTGGGCTCACAGTAGAGCGTTTTATTTCCGTCGTTAAAACAGCCTCTGGACGCGAACATTCGATCGTAGGGAAAATATGCGTGCCTGTAATATATAAAGATAAAGAGTTAGCGTTAGTTTTATATTTATGTCCCTATTTGGAACAGAATTTGTACCTGGGAATCGATTTTTGGCGCCTTTTCTCGCTTGCACCAGAAATCTTGGGTGCTCAGCATGTCGATGAAATTAAGATTTCGGTCGAGGCGTTGACAACCGATGACTTCGTTCACCACGAGAAGGTGGAGGTGACCCAAGATGCATGGGAGCTGTCGGAAAAGGAAAAGGATACATTAGAAAAGGTGAAAGACCAGTTTATCGCATTCGAAGAGAAAGGTTTGGGACGCACCTCACTCGAAAAACACACAATTCGCCTGATTGACGACACTGTGCCAGTAAAAGATAGGCACTATCCTTTGTCTCCAGCTATGCAAGATATCGTATATGCAGAAATAGATAAAATGTTGAAGTTAGGGGTTATTGAGGAGAGCGAAAGTCCTTGGAGTAATCGCACAGCAATAGTACGCCGTCCTGACAAAAATCGTTTTTGTCTTGACGCGCGTAAACTAAATGCTTTGACGATAAAAGATGCTTACCCATTACAAAATATTGAGGGTATCCTTTCACGTCTCGATCAGACGTATTTTATATCGAGTGCAGACTTGAAATTCGCTTTTTGGCAAATCGAGCTAGACGAAGACAGTAGAGCGTGTACTGCCTTTACGGTACCGGGACGACTTTTGTATCATTTTGTCGTCATGCCATTTGGGTTGTGCAACGCTGCACAACGTTTATATCGACTTATGGACAAAGTCATCCCGGCTGAAATACGCTCTAATGTGTTCGTCTATCTCGACGACCTCCTCATCATCGCACCAGATTTCGTCACGCATATACGCTATCTGCAGAAAGTGGCAGAATGTCTAAAAAAAGCGAATCTGACGATAGGTTTAAAAAAATCAAAATTCTGTTATAAAAAACTAAAATACCTGGGATTTATCGTAGGGGGCGGAACTCTTAGAACGGACGTTAGCCGCGTAGAAGCCATACAACGCATACCTGTCCCACGTTCGGCACGTGAGGTGCGCAGTTTTTTTGGCACCGCCGGCTGGTATCGTCGGTTTATTAAAAATTTTGCAGCTATAGCCGTCCCCCTTACTGATTCGTTAAAAATTGAAACTGAAAATTCAAATTAGTTCCGGGAGCTACCGAGGCATTTGAGAAATTAAAGTTAGCACTTACCTCGGCACCAGTTCTAGTTCATCCTGATTTCCGTAAACGATTTTTTGTGCAATGTGACGCCTCACATTTCGGCGTAGGTGCGGTCTTATTCCAGCTCGACGAAGACAAGCAAGAACGTCCAGTGGCATATTTTTCTAACAAGTTGAATAAGCACCAAATTAATTATTCCGTTAAGAGTGTCTGGCAGCAGTACTAGCTGTACAAAAATTTAGGCCTTACGTGGAGATGATGCCCTTCACCGTCATCACCGATCACGCGAGCTGGAAGTGGCTCATGTCACTGAAAGATTTGAGTGGCCGATTGGCACGTTGGTCACTTCTTTTACAAGCGTTCGATTTTCAAATCGAACATCGGAAAGGTGCAGAAAACGTCTTAGCCGACATTCTTTCACGCGCAATTGAGTCATTAGAAGTAGATCCTTCCACTATCCTCGGTTTCGAAATCATTAAATTTTCTACAGATGCTTATCTCGAATTAATCGACGAGATTCGAGGCCATCAGGAAAGTTTGCCCGATCTAAAAATAGAAAACGGAATGATTTTCAAACGTGTGGAATTTGTTAGGCCAGATGTCCCAATAGTAGACTCACCTTGGAAGTTATGGGTTCCGGATTCATTGACTACGACCCTTGTAGAACGGGCTCACGTGCAACCAACTTCAGCACACGGTGGTATAGCTAAAACGTTATACCAGTTGCGACGCAGTTATTATTGGCCACGAATGACCACCCAAGTTCGTGACTATGTTGCCAATTGTGCCGTTTGCCATGAATGCAAACCTACCAATTATGTCATGAGACCTGAGATAGGCAGAGAAGTAATTACTGAGAGGCCATTTCAGAAGATATATATTGACTTCCTGGGTAAATATCCACGCTCCAACAAAGGTAACGCGTATATTTTCATTGTGGTGGATCATTTCTCCAAATTTACATTTTTAAAATCTATGAAGAAGGCAACTGCTGATAACGTAGTCGACTTCTTAATCAACGAAGTGTTTTTCAAGTTTAGAGTGCCGGAGTTTATACACTCAGACAACGGTAAACAATTCGTTGCTAAAGAATTTGAACGAATGATTGACACATTCGGCATCACCCACATGAAGACCGCTTTTTGTTCTCCACAGAGCAATGCTGCCGAGCGTGTCAATCAAACGGTGCTTAATGCAATACGTTCGTATTTGGGAAATGACCACCGCGATTGGGATTTATACTTACCAGAGATCGAAGTGTCCCTGCGCAATTCCGTACATTCTGCGACGGGCGTCACTCCGTTTTTCGCTCTATTTAGGCATCACATGCACCTGAACGGGGCCGATTATAAACTGGCACGAGCCCTTTTGTCCGTCGATGACCACAATATTGAAACCCTAGGTTGGATGGACCAAATAGGGCTGATTCGGGATGAAATCAAAAGAAACATGCTCATAGGCTTACCTACGTAGCGGTCAGCGTTACAACACACGCTCCAGGAAGCTGTACTTGTCGCCCGGCCAGGAGGTTTACCGACGCAATTTCGTACTGAGTGACTTCGGCAGAAGTTTTAACGCAAAGTTCGCTCGCAAATTTTTGCCAGCTCGCGTTGTCAAATTGGTTGGCAACAACATGGTCGAACTCGAGGACCTTGATGGGAGGTCTATTGGCGTCTATCATGTCAAAGACGTAAAAATCTAAAAATGTAATTAACGCATCACTTGGTAGACGAACTTCCCGTTATGTGTTTGACGGGTTGTGTGGGTGTAGCCTACGTTGGGCGCTGTTTTGTTCCGTAGCTGTGTGTCGTGGTGCCGTGGATGTAAATTTCGTTTTGTTTGATTTTGTTTTTTTTTTATTTGTTTATGATTGTGTTTGTCTTTCTCTTTGTGGCGTTGTTTACTTTCTTCCTCGTGCTTGACAGTCACCGGAACGAGGTCAGGGCTGGAATTTTGTCTTCGTTGGAAGTCGGTGCGGTGGTGTTAGAAGGGGACAAACATATGATCGTCCTGGTGGTTGTTGTAGCAACGGGATCCTTGATGGAGAGATTCCAGAAGTTGGAAAGAGGGCGCCACGTGTGAAGGAAAAAAGGAGAGGAATAAAAGAGAAGCTGAGAATTAAAGTCGAGTGCGCGAGGTTGCGAAAAATTTAAAAAAAAGGAAAAATAAGCAAAAAAAAAATAGTTGAAAAAAAATGCGAAAATTTAAATAAAATTATAAAATGATTAATCAAGTGACAAAATGAACGCGAGAAATTTCGACAAATTCAATAAACCTTAAAAAAAACACATCACTTAACAATATTAGCCCATGTTCACATCGACATGAGCAGATCTTAGGCCAGCGTCAATTAAGACGTCGGCGCGAAAAGTTATATGGGGACTGCTCAATAAATAAAAAAATATCTGAGCATGAGCAGTCCATGGGAGGGCGCGAGGGATCTCCCCACCGATGATCCCTTTCCGTAGTCGTTAACCGTAAGTAGCGTGAATTGTTAAGTTTGTTTGCTGTAAAGTGAAATGAAATTTCGAAATGCCAGCCCTCGATAGAGTGAGTGTTTGGTCGGAACTCTGATCCTGAGCCGCAGGCTAGCCGTGGCAACACTCACACTATACGACACCCAGGGCTGTGACAGTTTGCTCTAAAATTACTTACAAACTTTCGATTACGTTCAGGTCGGGCAACTGTTACAGTGGTCGCATTAAATACGGACAATTCCAAATCAACTAAGTCTGCATTATCTTTAGGGTCATTGTCTTAGTAAAATCTGAAGACATTAAGAATGCCCAGATACTCCGCACTTTCAAGCAAATTTTTTTTCAAAGTTTGTAGATAATGCGTCTTATTCATTGTCGTCTCAATGATTTCTAAGTTCACTGTTACCCTTAAGTTTTTTGCTTGAGCTCCGTTTTTGGCTTGCGCCCCACATATGAAGCTCATTCTGAACCAAAAATATTAATTTGGATTCATCAGCAAATATCGCTGTGCTCCAAAATATAAAACCTTTAGCCAGGTGCTTCTCAGCAAATTTTAAACGGCACTTCTGATTTTTGGTGATACTAAAGGGTGTCTTGCGAGCTATTCTGCTATTAAGCCCATACTCACGAAGTACATAGCGAATAGTTTCTGGGTGGCATAGAGTTAATCGGTGGAATGATGAACGATTGAGCTAATACCGTCCTGATAATGATAAGTGTTTATGAAACGCAAAATACGAAATTTTTTTTTTTTTTTGTTTTTAACTTGCTAATTATTTATTGAATCTTCTCTTTATATGAGACTAACAATAATTATACAACTCTTATTAATAACTATTAATTAACAGTTCACATGAACTATAATATGATACCACGTCCCTAGGGTCTATCGCTGGGTTGGTAGATCATTGCGTCGAAGGCGTGATCGGCTGCGCAATCTGGTTAGACCTCTCGCGAGATGGTTAGGGTGCGACGAAAGCTTGTCAAAGTACTTTACTTTGTGTGCTGCTATTACATCTTTGACTGGTGGAATGTTTAAATCTTTTTGAATGTTTTCGTTTCGAACGTACCACGGCGCCCCGGTGATAGTTCTCAGGATTTTTGACTGGGCCCTCTGGACAATGTCAATGTTGCTGTTGCTGGCACTCCCCCATAGCTGAGAGCCATATGTCCATATAGGTTTTAGCACCGAATTGTAGAGCAAGACCTTGAGGTCAAGACAAAGGGGCGAGCGAGCGTTGATTAGCCAATGAAGGCTGTTGGCTTTTAATTTTAAGTGTGTCCTCTTGGCTTCGATGTGTCTGCGCCATGTGAGTCTTCTATCAAGGTGTACTCCTAGATACGTCACTTCGTTTGCTTGCGGGAGTGCAGTATTGTTTAATTTGAGTTGTGGGCAATTTTGCCTGTTTAGGGTAAAAGTAACGTGCTTGCATTTTTGTTCATTTATTTTTATTCGCCAATCCGACAACCATTTCTCTACGTTGGCCAGATGAAGGGTTAATTGTGCAGATGCTTGTATGGGGCATTTTGAGCGGCTGAGAATAGCTGTATCATCGGCAAAGGTAGATGTTGTTAATCGCCTGTTTGTTGGGATGTCTGCTGTGTAGATGACATATAATGTTGGCCCAAGTACACTGCCTTGTGGAACTCCAGCTCCGATATTGTGGTCGTCGGACATGGTTGTATTACACCTTACTACAAATTTTCTACCGTAGAGGTATGACTTTAAAAGCTTATGTGTGTTATTGGGAAGCGATGTTTTGATTTTGTACATAAGACCTTCTAACCAAACTCTATCGAATGCTTGAGAGACATCCAGAAATATTGCTGTGCAGTATTCTCGATTTTCAAATGCGTTTCTTATTTCCGATGTTATACGATTCACTTGCTCAATGGTTCCATGTTTTTCGCGAAAGCCGAATTGATGCGATGGGATTTTGTTGTGCATTCTTAAAGATGGATTTATCCGAGTCAGCAAGCATTTTTCAAAAAGTTTGGATAAGCACGATAGTAGACTTATAGGCCTGTACGATAAGGCAATTGTGTGATCTTTTCCTGGTTTTGGTATCATTATGATGATTGACTTTTTCCATCTCTCTGGAAAGTGCCCAAGTTTTGTGATAGCATTGAAGAGCTGGGTGATGGTGCCAAGGGCACAATACGGGAGCTCAATAATAATTTTTGGAGTTATTAGGTCGCAGCCTGGTGATTTTTTCGGGTTTAGTTGCTTTTTAATGATGTTAATGATTTCGTTTGGGTTAAACTCGATTGGCTCATGATCAACTTCAGAGTCATTTGTTGAAGTCGGTAGTGTAAACCCGTTTGTGGGGGGATTTGGTTGGAACACATTTTCAAGATGAGTGGCAAATGTGCTGGCTCTATCTTCATCACTGCGGGCCCAGCCGCCTACGGAATTTCTTATAGGCATCACCGTTTCTGTCGGCATGCTAAGACTTGAATGTGCTTTCCAAAGTGAATTTTTTGTGCAGGAAGTTGATAACTTCTCTATATAGCGTCGTTGAGCATACGCTTCTTCTTGCTTCAAAGCTCTGCTGAGTTTGCGTGTGGCATCTTTCAACCGTTGCTGTGAACATGGCGATCTGTGTGATTGCCATTCTCGCCGAAGGCGTCGCTTTTCGAGGACGAGCTGCTCGATTTGCAGATTTGTCTTTTTTTGGCTGTGTGGTGCGTATGTAGTTTGGGGTGTTGAAATGCGAGCTGCGGTGACAAGGAGTGACTCTAGTGCATTTACAAAGCTGTCGATTTCAGCTTCAACGTTGATGAGAGGTTTTAGCTCGATGTGGGAACTTATATATTTTTTGTATCTAAGCCAATTGGTTTTTTGTGAAGTCAGTCTAATCGGTTGATCTACGTTTTTTGGATGTCGGAGCAAATTAATGAGGACAGGCGAGTGGTCAGACGACAAGTCTAAGAGACATTCAGCGCTTATCAGGTTTCGAGGAATATTTTTAGTGATTGCAAAGTCAATTAGATCGGGCAGTTTCTTGGAGTCTGTCGGCCAGTATGTTGGTCTGCCGGGAGAAATATGGCCGAGCTTGTTGTGGACTTTAATTAAAAATACGAAATGAGTTCATTTTCCGCTCTATATAAAAGATTATATATTATATATATTATGATTAAAAGATTAACGTTTAACAATGCAATGTTCTACGTTAAGAAAGTTGACCGGAAAACTACGTCATTTTTAAAATTGCAAATTTAGATTGGACGCGGTCAATTACCCCGAGCGAGAAAGCGCGCTCTTGCTCTCCGTCGCTGCCGTCCACAACTCAAAATCTGCAGAGTGCAGAGAGCGCTTATATGCAGGTACTTACAATGACTAGCACAGCATTCTCTTTAACTACCGCAACAGTAACTAAAACAACAACTGCAACGGTGTCAACTGCCCGCTCTATTACAACGACTGCAGCGCTGTCAATCGAGAGAGTCAGTGGTTTTACAAGAGCACCTACCATTATATGGTTCAATCTCTTGAGTGTCAAAGCACAAACGGATTGCAAAACGGCAATCAACGGCCAAGTGCAAGCACTAGTGCCAGTTTTAATTCCGTTGACGCGGCCGGAATTTATCCACTGGTAAGGACCGGAGCCTATCTAACACTCCGTACTACTATCTGGGCAGTAGCACCCGACGCTGGAGCCAAGAACAACTTCTGCCATATGCGCGAAGTTGACCAGCAGACGCAGCTCAATCGCCAAGCCGAAACTTTACTCGCATTGGAGTATGAACCACAACCGCGACGTGTTTTCCGAAGAGACCTCACCACAAGCGAGCAAATCGCAGGCTGCCTAAGCAACCAATGGCCTGGGGCTCTCGCTCCCTGTCTACCAATTAACCCTTGGTGAGGGCTCCTACACTTCTTCGTAGCAGCACTACCAATTTCAACCCCCGTAGTGGGTTCAAGCATTGGCAGGCTTGTGCACCCTATCTGTTAGCTACATAGCAAGCTATGCATTGCCCATCCAGCACCAGTCTTGGAGGTAGATATAGACGACTTACCACAGTTACCCAAGACGCTTTACCGACATGGTGAGTGCCAGCTCAGCCTTGGCTGTGGTCCCGCTGGATTGCAGTGCTGTCAGTAAAACAAAATGCAAACAACGAAAAAGTTAGGCCGGCAGTGCAGACTGGAATGGATCGCTACATTTAGATTAAAAGAAAGTTGAGCCCTCTGAATTCTAAGCCAAAAATCACCCGCAACAATTCCAACTTAGACACGAGCGAAAAGTCTACTAACTCTAACCGTTTTGAAGTTCTGGCATACAATTTTGACGATCTGCCCTCTAAAGCTAATGATGGTGATAAAAAGAAGCCAAAGCCACCAAAAATCATAAGCCACCATTAACAAAATCATAGAGCTTATTGGGGCGGGCAACTTTCATATAATTCCCCTTGTAAAGGGTTAATTTCATGAAACTAAAGTCAAAACGAAGTCAGAAGATAGTTATAGAGTACTGTCGAAGCATCTAAACGACAGTAAATCAAATTTTTACACATATCAATTAAAAAGCAGCAAGGGACTGCAAGTCGTACTAAAAGGCATTGAGCCTGATGTAACACCTGCAGAAGTAGCTACAGCGCTACAAGAGAAAGGCTTTACCGCCAAGACAGTCTTCAACATCTTAAATAAGGATAGAAAGCCCCAACCGCTGTTCAAAGTAGAACTTGAACCAGAAAACAAGCGATAAGCACCCAATATACAAACTTCAGTTTCTATTGCACCGTAGAATCACAGTAGAAGAGCCACACAAACGCAAAGGCCCGGTACAATGTATGAATTGCCAAGAATATGGCCATACATGATCGTACTGGACACTGCCCCGGTGTGCGTAGTTTGCGGGGAGCTTCATGACTCCGCACACTGCCCAGCAAGCAAAGACGACCCCAGCACAAAAAAATTGCGGTAATTGTGGTGGCAATCACACAGCTAACTACAAGGGATGCCCGATATACAAGGAGATGAAGAGTTGAATCCACCAGCGAGTCACCACCGTATGCACTCAAAACGTACCGTTCGTAGCCTCCAAATCAAACCCAGATGTCTTCTTTTCGACTGCAGCAAGATCTTCATTTGGTTCCGAAAACTTGGTCAAAAACGTTACATTCGCAAGTGCGTTAAAATCAGGACTGGTGCCCCCGGCCCACATATACATCAATCACAGCCAGCACACATAGAAATGAGCATGGATCAACAGCATCAACCACCTCAGCAGCAACAGAGCAGATAAGTAACCTGTAACAAAGCCTTTTGAAGTTTATGTAATTTATGCGGACAACTATGCAAGACTTAATGCGCAACCAAAATCTTTTGAAACAAATGTTGGTATCACAGCAATCAAAATAATCAATGGCTTTGCTAAGAATATCTATGTGGAATACTAACGGCGTTTCACAGCACAAACTTGAGTTAGCTCAATTTCTTTTCAACAAACACATCGACGTAATGCTACTCTCAGAAACACATCTTACAAACAAATATAACTTTAAACTACAAGGCTACTCATTGTACGGCACAAATCACCCCGACGGCAAAGCACATGGTGGGACTGGAATTCTAATTCGAAACCGTATCAAGCATCACTGTCATAAAGAGTTTGCTGAAAGTCATCTACAGGCAACATCTATACAAATACAATTGGATAGTGGTAACAAACTTACTCTAGCCGCAGTATATTGCCCCCCTCGCTTCACCATAACTGAAGGTGAATTCATGCAGTTTTTCAATTCACTAGGAGAACACTTTATAGCAGCAGGTGACAATGCGAAGCACACACACTGGGGATCTCGTCTGGTGACTCCAAAAGGAAAACAGCTTTATAATGCAATTATTAAAGCCCACAACAAGCTCAATCATGTTTCTCCCGGCAGACCAACATACCTGCCGACAGACTCCAAGAAACTGCCCGATCTAATTGACTTTGCAATTACTAAAAGTATTCCTCGAAATCTGATAAGCGCTGAATGTCTTTTAGACTTGTCGTCTGACCACTCGCCTATTCTTATTAATCTGCTCCGACACCCAGAAAACGTAGATCAACCGATTAGACTGACTTCACAAAAGAACAATTGGCTTAGATACAAAAAATATATAAGTTCCCACATCGAGCTAAAACCTCCCCGCAACGCTGAAGCTGAAAGCTTTGTAAATGCACTAGAGTCAGTCTTTGTCACGGCAGCTCGCATTTCAACACCCCAAACTACATACGCACAACACAGCCAAAAGAAGACAAATCTGCAAATCGAGCAGCTAGTCCTCGAAAAGTGACGCCTTCGGCGAGAATTGCAATCATACACATCGCCATGTACACAGCAAAAGTTAAAAGCTGCCACACGCAAACTCAGCAGAGCTTTGAAGCAAGAAGAAACGTATGCGCAATTACGCTATATAGAAAATTATCAACTTCCTGCACAAAAAATTCACTATGGAAAGCACACCCAAGTCTTAGCACGCCGACAGAAACGGTGATGCCTATAAGAAATTTCGTAGACGGCTGGGCCCGCAGTGATGAAGATAGAGCCAGCACATTTGCCATTCATATTAAGAATGTGTTTCAACCAAAACGGGCTTACACTACCGACTTTAACAAATGACTCTGAAATTGAACATGAGCCAATCGAGTTTAGCCCAAACGAAATCATTAACATCATTAAAAAGCAACTAAACCCGAAAAAATCACCAGGCTGCGACCTAATAACTCCAAAAATTATTATTGAGCTCCCGTATTGTGCCCTTGGCACCATCACCCAGCTCTTCAATGCTATCACAAAACTTGGGCACTTTCCAGAGAGATGGAAAAAGTCAATCATCATAATGATACCAAAACCAGGAAAAGATCACACAATTGCCTTATCGTACAGGCCTATAAGTCTACTATCGTGCTTATCCAAACTTTTTGAAAAGTGCTTGCTGACTCGGATAAATCCATTTTTAAGAATGCACAATAAAATCCCATCGCATCAATTCGGCTTTCTCGAAAAACATGGAACTATTGAGCAAGTGAATCGTATAACATCGAAAATAAGAAACGGGTTCGAAAATCGAGAATACTGCACAGCAATATTTCTGGATGTCTCTCAAGCATTCGATAGAGTTTGGTTAGAAGGTCTTATGTACAAAATCAAATCATCGCTTCCCAATAACATACATAAGCTTTTAAAGTCATACCTCTACGGTAGAAAATTTGTAGTAAGGTGTAATACATCTACGTCCGACGACCACAATATCGGAGCTGGAGTTCCACAAGGCAGTGTACTTGAGCCAACACTATATGTCATCTACACAGCAGACATCCCAACAGACAAGCGACTAACAACATCTACCTTTGCCGATGATACAGCTATTCTCAGCCGCTCCAAATGCCCCATACAAGCATCTGCACAATTAACTCGTCATTTGGCCAACGTAGAGAAATGGCTGTCGTATTGGCGAATAAAAATAAACGAACAAAAATGCAAGCACGTTACTCATACCCTAAACAGGCAAAATTGCCCACAACTTACACTAAACAATACTGCACTCCCGTAAGCAAACGAAGTGGCGTATCTAGGAGTACACATTGATAGAAGACTCACATGGCGTAGGCACATCGAAGCCAAGAGGACACTCTTAAAACTAAAAGCCAACAGCCCTCATTGACTAATCAACGCTCGCTCGCCCCTTTGTCTTGACTTCAAGGTCTTGCTCAACAATTTGTGCTAAAACCTATATGGACATATGACTCTCAGTTATGGGGGAGTGCCAGCAACAGCAATATTGGCATTGTCCAGAGGGCCCAGTTAAAAATTTTGAAAACCATCACCGGGGCGCCGTGGTATGTTCGAAACGAAAACATCTAAAAAGACTTAAATATTCCACCAGTCAAAGATGTAATAGCAGCACACAAAGTCAAGTACTTTGACAAGCTTTCGTCGCACCCTAACCATCTCGCGAGAGGTCTAACCAGATTGCGCAGCCGATCCCGCCTTCGACGCAATGATCTACCAACCCAGCGATAGACCCTAAGGACGTGCTATCATACTATAGTTCATATCAACTGTTAATTAATAGTTATTTATAAGAGTTGTATAATTATTGTTAGTCTCATATAAAGAGAAGATTCAATAAATTAATAGCAAAGTTTAAATAATAAATAATTTTAAAAATGAATTTATTTAAAATTCAAATTCTTTTTATAGCAAAAAAATGGCTGTTTTAAACAAGTTGGCACATATTTTACATTTTCATTCGCTAATATGTTAACCAACCGCTTAAAGAACACTTGCCTTCATATTTTCTTGTTAACTTTTTCTGTTGGAAACCTTAAATGTCCAAACGAAAATGAGTAGTAATGTCTCATCAAGACAAAGTAAAAATAATTGAGAGTATAAAAAATGGTGAACCTGCATGTAAGTTGGCGCAAATACATATATGGTGAAGAAGCTTCTACGATATAATTTGACTATGAAACAGATTTTCCGTTGGGTTAACTGGACTTACCCCCTTAACCAGCAATTTCGTCTCAAAAATGTTAAGACAGCATTTAATATGATTGTTGATAGAAAAGTAAATAAGGTTCTTGTTCGTGGATATTTGCATTCCAATTCCATCGCTCCTATCAATTTCAGTTCCTTAGGTTATGTTGAACTTCAACGTAACATGAGGAATTACGATTATATAAATGCAAAGTAGCAGCATATTAACATGGCCAGAAGAGCAGCTATTAAAATACTATCATATGACACGTTTTTAAAATCCTATTTAAAGCCATTTGATAATATTTGTTTTTGAAAGTGACTAATAGAACTGCCAAAAAAGGGAAGGTAACTTTTCCTAGGGCTATTGAAATTGTAACGGATTGTAATACGATTATTCTTGCCATGTCGCCTATGTCGCAGTTTATTAACAGGAGTGTAGTAGGCTGGATGTCAACAGACACTCCTACACTGCGATATCAGCTATCAGCTGACAGCTAAGCATGTGTGCATAGGTCATTGTTGTTCGTGCCAAGAACATGGTAAATTGGAAGCGAGATCGGCAAAAGGGCATCGTTAAGGTCGATGATTGTTTTAAGGTCTTTGGACACAAATGTGCGAATTAACGGGTAATGAAAAGCAATAGATCCATGGGTGCAGGCGGCAAAAAGTTTTCGGATAAAGTTTTGCAAGGCAACACAAGGCATTCGTGTTCGGGATACGCACACGGTAAATTGAGCAAGTATGCGCAAGTGTGCACGAAATAGGCAAGTCAGTATGAGTTATTGGCATTAAATGATAGTGAACACGCGAAAAACCAAACTGATGAAAATTTCAATTAAGAAAAGGTGTAAAAGAAAATATTTCGTCCACCGGTGTGTTAAAGAGCCTGGTCCTGTGCGTTTTTACCAAAGCGTTTTTAAAGGAAACGCACGCAGAAATTAAACAAATCTTATCGAAACTTGAGCGCACAAAGCAAATAAGAACCAAAATCGAATTATTATAAACGTTCTATTTTAAAAGTTAATAGCTCGAAGTAAAACTTAATCGCGAAAAAAATTGTGAAGAACAAGTGGTATAAAAGCAAAACCAAACCGTCCGATCAAGTCGCGCCGTGACAGCGTAGTGAACAACTCAAGCACAGAGTCTACAACGGAGTCTTCGCAGCGTCTACAACCAGCCACAATAGCGACACACACCCAGCAGACATAATACTTGATAAAGTTAAGCACGAGTAAGAATCAGGGACTTTAGTTTCTAGGGACTTACTTTCATTTGCGCCTTAAAAAAAAGAAACTTGGAAAATAGGCAAAAGAACAATGTTAGGATGACACTTAGAAATTTTGTTTGGAATAGGTAGTTGGAACAAACTGCAACATTTTTTGTTTAGTTTATGTTGTGGTTTGGTTTGATTTAGCGAAATACAGATATTAGGATGGTCAAGGTATCGTTTTTGGGTTACCTGAGGAAGAAAGAGTTAGTAGCATGAATACGTTTCTCAAAATTTATTACTGATGGGGATTATAGTACAAGGGAAGAAGCGCGGGTGCAAGAGCTTGTTTTTTGTATTGCATAGTTTCGCGCTGGACTTGGTGGAAGAGATACATGGGAGATGAGAGAGGGGCTAGTCATTTCTAGACCAAATCTTGAAATCAAGCGTCTCATGAATCACTCGCAACTGACTCAGCAGCAAAAGCTCATCCAAATCTACGAGAATTATCGGGACGTGTACCAATGCTATACGCCTAGGGACCGTTTTAACACACTGAAAAAGTTACAAGGCTGGGTGAATAAGTACGACGCGGTGCACAAGCGCATAATGAAGCCGGTACGAAGTTGTGCAGGGCGGCAAAAGGATATCCACCACCAGGTGACATAAGTGTTGGAGCGACCGATCAACCCACGCACGGCTTGCAGACGTTGTGGTCAAGATAACCACTGGTCCGAAGATTGCAGAAACGCTTCTGTTAAGTTTTGTTGGGACTGCGAGAGGGAGAACCTAAAGTTCATAGTCCATACGACCGCCTCGACCGGGAATGCAGTACCAGTAGGGACATACAAATTAAATAAAAAACCGGATTGAAGCTCTGGTCACGCTCAATGGTATCTTAGTTGATGCGATCATCGATACAGGCGCAACCCGTAGCTTCATAGGCACTCATTTCAGAAGTCAAGAAAATTCTAAGCATGTTAGGCAGGAGGCGCGTATGGTAAATGTCACGAATGGCAGGGTATCAGAAGTTATAAGCACACAGGTCGCATTAAGGCCAAGGTCCTGCACCATGGGCTTGCTCAAGTAAAGCGAATTGCTGAACGATTTAAAACTGATTTTTTTTAAAAGTATAGGTTCTAAGTTAAAATACGCTATAAAAGTGGTACTGAACGAAGAATCAATGGACACGAGTTGGATTTGCAATTGCAATGACAGTTTTGGTTCAACCTGGGGCAGCAGTACGAGAGTGTGACACGCCTGAGGTGCGAGTGGTAGGTGATGGGTGCAAATACAAAACCGACTTATGCGAGGTTGAAAAATTCCTGAGTGTTAAACTTAAGCTGTTTGGCGTTATGTTAGGGACTTCAAACATTACGATGCTCAAAATAAACATGAAAAATTATCGATCATCAACGCGGAGGTGGACGAGTTACTCATAAGTAACTGCATCGCATCGTTGATGAGTCCTCACAGTGCATCTATTGTATTGCTAAGAAAAAAGAATGGGGCCTGCCGTATGTGCGCCGATTATCGATATCCGACGGATACCCTCTCCCACGAATCAACCATATTTTAGATCGTTTGCGAAACTCTAAATTTATCAGTTGCCTAATCGTCACGGGAAGTTAATTTTTGTTCACGACGACAACTGGCAGATGAAACAAACTTTTGTTTGTTGAGCAAGAGTCAGTGGGGGTCATTAAAGTTTCCTAGAAGCATCATTGGATTATTACATAAAATATAGTATTAAAAAAAATCAAAATTGAAGTAGCCTAAGAAAAGTTTGTTTTCAAACACAGAACTTTAAGAAATAAATTAACTTTATTGACGTTGGTGCTGGTGTTGTTGACGAGGACTATTCTTGGCGAATAAATGCCTGAGTCTGTTTGATTGACATCTTTACCAAAAGGCAATATTGAATTTAATACTTTCATTTACATATAAATTTATCCGGAATGTTAAGTGACCTCAACCTATTTTTATAGGTTGCATAATTTAAGCTGGCTCTAGGAGTAGCTACACTCCTTTATCAGCGATCTTTGCTTGATGACTGACCACCGTTTTACAATTGCCATTTGACGTGTTGCATATTGTCATAATTGAGATTTGGGATGTCAATTTAGTTTTTAACGCTCAATTTTCATTCAAATTTCTGTAATATTGATTGGACCTATTTCAATAGCAGAGTCAAATCTTGAACTCACATAGTTGATTTTATTTTTAATTTTATTATTAAATTCCGACGGTAAGTTATATGGTATGCTTAATGACCTCAACCTATTTATGTATGGTGAATAATTTTAGCTGGCTGTAGGTCTACACAATTGTAATAATACAATTGAATGTGTTATTTAAACAACAACTAGCAACACAAGCATCAGGCATTGACATTTGGGTGGCGCTCAATTGATTAATGTTGAATCTGAGCCAAATATTGTTTCAATACATTGCCTTTACAAGACTATCTTAATCAGGTCTTGCAACGTTTTTATAAGATCCTACACATTATTGAATTAAACTTCATGACTATTTTTGGAACCAAAAAGAATGAAAGTATGTTTTGACGGGTTTTCATCTCCTATAAGGATAGTTTAGTGGTGTCAATCTGACAATCAAAAAACTACATTATTTTCTAGCCAATTTGAGCGTCGATTTTCTGATTATGATTTCGTATTCCAGGAAAATGTGACTCACACTTTAGAAGGAATTCAACACTTAAACGAATCGTTTCAAGTCCTAAGATAAATATTCTATGAAGAGCTCAATCTAGAGCTTTTGCTTATAAATTCTAAGGAAGCTCCTGGATATGATGGTAGAGTAGTCAACGCTCCTCCTGAACGTGCTGTAATCTTCTCGCTTAATCTCTTTAATTAAATTTTTAATACAATGCACTTCCGCTCGCCATGGAAGTATGCTATTGTGGTTATGTTTCCTAAGCCAAACAAGCCTTTGCATTCAGTTGACTCCCATCGTCTCATTATTCTTCTACCAAATTTTTCTAATATTCTGGAAAGGATCGTTAAAGTGAGAGAAGTAATTGACGAAGGATCATCAATTCCTTCGAATCAATTTGGCTTTACCCTTTGCACGGAACTCATGAACAACTGCATAGAGTTGGGGACCACATTCTCAAAGCCTTTGAAAATAAGTTTTATTTTACTGTTGTCTTTTTTGATATAAAACAGGTTTTTGATCGAGTTTGTCATGAGGGTCTCCTATTCAAATTGAATGGTACTATCATCGTTTTTCTTCCTTCTTTAATCGTTGTTGCGCAGCAGAGGCTAAAGTCTGTCCGTTAATGAAGAAATCTCATGTATCAAATTTATTTTTTCTGGAGTCCCATAAGGTAATGTACTTTGTCCATCCCTGTGTAATATTTTCACTGGTGAAATGGCTGTTAATCTTAGCAGTGACACTGGTTCATTTGTGTCTTCTCAAAAATCACAAGATATTGTTGATCGATTTGTTTTTTGGATTTCGAAGGAGAAATGTGCCAATGTAAGCTATACTAAAAGACGTGGAAGCTGTCCTGAAATTGTTAACGAGAATTCAAGTTCAGACTTGGCATCAATTAAATAAATTGGTGTCGTATTAAACAAATCACTTACTTGGCCCATTTTCTAATTTTCTAATTAAGGCAATGTAGTCAAACTTCACTACATTTTGCAATCTTGTATCTCGTCTGCTTACAGAGAAGTAGGAATAAAATCACACCATATTTCAAGCAAAAACCTCATTTTTGACCGATCATTCCTATGGGAGCTATATGCTATAGTGGACCGATTGAAATAATTCTGAGATATACAATGAATAGACATATCTGAATGAATATTTTTAACTCTAGGAGAAGTTTGCACTGAAAGAGACAAGCAGACGGGCAGACGGACATGGTTACTTAAACTCGTCTCGTCGTGCTGATCAAGAATATATATTTTGTATAGTTGGAGCTGTCTCATTCTCTGCGTTGCAAACTTCACGACAAAGTTAATAAATGCAAAGTTTTATGACAAAACTACATATAGTACTTTTCACTTCGTGAAGAATATAAAAAAATAATTTTTATTTTTTGTTATTAAAATCTAAATGCAGAAACTATTCTTATCCTTGCAAGCAGTTTATATGAGAAAACCAGCTTGATCGGATTAATATTGCATATAGCCGTCATGTTATTGCTTGAAAAATTATGTGTTTTGGAGTTATAAACTCAATATTCTTCACTCCTTTAACATAAAAACTGCATTGCTTTGTATAAGACAAATTAGAAAATGGGCTTGTCTTTGCCCTTGAATATTCAAAAACGTAAATGATTCTTAATGGAAAAACGATATAAAGGATTTTCCAATAATAATAATTGGGAAAACACTTGCAATAGTATATAAGCTTCGGCAAAGCAGAAAAAACTCCCTTTCTGATATTATTTTTCATTTAATTGTATAGTAACATTTTATGTTTTGTTTGAACTTTCCTTTAAAAATCTTACGACTATTATTGCCTTTGGTGAATTTATAATCGCATGTCGATTCTGTTATTGATTGCGCATTTGTATCAAGTTGATGATACTATCAACATCAAATTTGTAGCTTAAAGTGCGTATAAAATTGAGCAAAAAAAAGTTGGGTTTATAAAAGGGTAGGGTGTTTTAAGGAAAGCAAAATCGAAGTATTTGCGTGACAAGTTACGGCAGAAAGTATTAAAATTAATTTTAATACTCTCTGGAGTTCTCAGAGAGTATTAATATTAACAAGAGACCGAAACCCTCTCACAAAAAGCTCACCAAAAATTCTAAGGTACGTCGAGAGGTGAAAGCCCTGACAGGGAAAATTATTTCGAGACGACAGACATTTTCAATGAAATTATGAATGAATTGTATGCGCTGTTGCCAAAAATTGTAAACACAAAACAAATTCATGAGTTTGATGCAAGTGAAGAAAAAGAATGAAGAGTGGGGTATGTACATGTTATGCGTTGTTGCCAAAGCAATAATTCGAGGTATGAAGAACGAAAAATAAATAGAAAATTAAGCAAGCCAAACCGTTCGCCAAACATTGACTATGTTAGTAAAGCAATGCGCAGGTAGTTTTCACCTGTCGTTCTATGCTTATTAATGAAAAGTCGCACAACGTCATTTGGCTTTATCTTAAAAAGCATAAATACAAATGAATATATTGATAATATATAATAAAAACTTATATCAAAATTATTTAAACATATACATACAAGGGACTTACTAAAACTTGTAACCAAAACTGACCTCGAGTCTGTTTTTTCTTATCTAATTAAGTTATTAAGGTCGTAAAACAAACCACACTATTATAAAACGGATGGCACGCCGTAGTCATACAAATAGTATGACAGAAACTTTGGAAAATTATTATATTTTTCAAAAAATTTTTTGGTCCACTAACAAGTTGAATCGTGATCAAGACTTGACTCCACCAACGCAGTGGCCCTTAACAACAACAATTTTGCAAGGCGATAGATCAAAGCAGCACTTCTCGAAGTTTTTTGTTGATAACGTATGATTCTCATACAGCTTATCACGAAAAACAAAAGAGAGCTAAGATCGCTGATGAAGGAGTTTGGCAACTTCCGAAACAGCTGTACGATCTGCCTGCTGCTAGTTTTTTGAGCTAGTCTTGCAATATTTTTGTTGTTAAAAATCGCCAACATTTCGGTTACTAAAACTTGTAACCAAAACTGAGCTCGAGCCTGTTTTTTCTTATCTAATTAAGTTATTAAGGTCGTAAAACAATCCACACCATATACATTATTTTAACATTTCCCGAAATAGGTTCGCCTATGTTACACAGTCATGATCACCACATACGACAATTTAGCGTTCAGCCAAGCTCAAACACTCATAAGTGTCATATGTGCTGTGTATGCGCTATGTAACATAAGCAAAGCAAATGTTTGAATTGTGTATCAATGCTTTGACCTGACTTGTGTGCGAACAGCAAATTTCAGCAAGAGTGAAGTAGGGCATGTATTAATGCAAAATATTAAAAACGATAATCAAATCTTAAGCTGTGAAATTTGTGAACAGAAGCAATTAGAAGAATTTTGTATGTGCAGATAGTTTTTGGTTGCAAATAACAATATTAATATGATATGCAACTAATAACATTATTAACAAAAAATAAGATGACTATTAATAAATGTTAATAAAATGATTACTAACATGAAATTAAATTATAATAAATAACATTGAAAAAAAATGTATAAATGTTTTCTTTATCAATATTACATTTTTGGACGTTTTAAAATTTTACAAAAATTCAAAATTTTGAAAAAAAACTTCATATTTTAAAAGAAAAACCTAAAATGCTAAAATCGTAATTTCAAAAAAACATTTGAATTTCCTGAAAGAAATCAAAATCAAGACAAAAATTCAGTACAAAAATTCAGCAAAAGAAGTTTGGCAACCTATCCAAAACTGTAAAGGACTCCCGGTTCTCGCCCAGGTCTTTAGGCTGGGGCAACTCAAGAGACTCCAGGTAGCCGGCCTTACAATAATTTGTATTTGTGCCGGACACCTGAGCGCTGTCAAATAAGTGACACACAAATAAAGTTTGTAATTTGAAAACAGTTTTTATTAAACGACTCAATTTGGGGTTTGACTTAAACACTAGCTTAAATTCTATTTGCTGCCGTTGGTCGTGGGGAGTCGTCCTCCACCCTCGTCTTGGCGCTGGTTGCCGTTCCGCTCAACCCACCGGACTCCAGATTGGGCCGCTCCTGTTGCAATCGCTGATGCTCACGTCTGCGCAAGTCGGATGGCCTGTTCACCTCGACTTTGCGCGACACACTTAGCTTCAGGTCGCACCCAGTCGCCCGTTGCGGTACCTAGGTTAAGTTGGCGCGGTGAATCTTCACCAGCTGCCGCTCTGACTAACGCAAAGAACTTGTCTTGGTAATTCTTCCAGTGTCGGCGTATTAACGCGCCACTGGTTTCTCGGGAAAATACCTAGAAATAGTTTGGGACTGTAGACAATGAAATCTTACCCAGCTTTGGTCAGTCTCGCTTGCCGCTAACGTAAGCGCTTCGATTCTGAGCAAAGGTTGTGTTCCTTTTTGTCCAAAAACCACAAGAGAAGAGAGCTATGCTCGCTTAAAACTGACTTGCCTTATTAAATGCTGCCTTAACTACTTGGGAATTGCAAATTCATCCAAAGCTATTCTGCTGGCGCAAATACTTCGTCAGCCAGGCCTGCGCCTGTCTGTCCCAACTGGCTGCAACGCCAACCGTCGATTAATACGCGGTAGGCGGCGCCAAGAAGATCGCAGCGCCTCAAATGCTGAGCAAAACACAACGTTCAACTATTTTCGCAACCACTGTGGCGACTTCTGTCAGCCTTCAGCGACGTCACTGCCTCACACTGCCTTTTGCCATTGGCTGTGCTTACGAAAAGGCAAAGCAGCGCAGTTGTGTACGAAAACAACTGATCATCCACCGCTGTTGTGTCATTGACCCAACAATAAGCCGCCAAACGCCAGCATTTGCCTATGCTTGCACTCAACTGCCGCTTTGTCGTACAGGCGCCTGTGTCAATCGTCCTTATTGTTGTTGTTTGTCGGCAAGCGAATCATACGATCAATGTAGATCGGTCGCGCCAAATACAACAACACATTATGCATTGAATTGACGTTCCGTCATTCTGACGCTAGCGTCAGTGACAACGCTCATGCTAAGTACCTGCTGTTGTTGTTGCCGCGCCCACGCCAACAGTCATAAAACTGACCGTCATAAAACGCAACAACAACAAGCATAGTTTTACTTTCTGCATTCCGTTTCCACCGTCACTTTCGCAATCTGGCGCATCCGCGACAACAACAACCACGCTGACTTGTTTACTCCAAATATTACAACAACTCATGTTGTTGTAATTTTCGGCACAAGTACGCGCTGTTAGCCTCAACACTTTGTTGCTGCGCGGTAATCACCCTCGCAATGCAACTTAATCGAGAGCGGCCGCTAATCAGCGCCGCTAATCAACGTCGGTGACTTATATGCTGTCGATTAACTATGTTGACATCTCAAACTGTGAGTCGCGAATTTACCTACAATTCGCGTCCTAACAAAACAAAAACTACAAATGTAAACAATAAAAATAATGGCCGACTGTTTGTTGAGTGAATAAGAAATACCTTTTTATCTTCTTTCTCTGTCATAAATTTTCACCTCTTAATGTTACCTTAGAATTAAAAACCGAAAGCTTTTTTTGAGCGAGCTTCGGCCTCTTGTTAATATTAATACTTTCTGGGCCTAACAGCCTCTAATATGCTTAAGACGTTGCCTAAAAGCGAGTGAACCGGATACCACTCCCGTATCGAAGTTTTATTGTGTTTTCACCATACTTTGATCATTACCCTTTTGGTACCGAAAATGTTGTTGTGTCGTGTTTACACAGTGCTCTGTGTTGTTTACAAACTCTAATCAAGAATGACTATTGTTACGGTGTTGATTTTTTACTATTCTGGCTATATTGTAATTAGGATTAAAATTATATATTAACAATATATTTGTTTACACTAAAACGCGTGCGTACACTTTAGTGATGTAAGATATTCTGACATGCAGCTCTTGCGAACCGCCTCGTTTTATTCAAGTATTTTCAACCCTTGATGCTATGCTGCGTTTGTAAGGCGCAGCGTTATCTTAATCCTTTTTTACTATCGCTGAGTTTGTAAGGCGCAGCGTTATCTTAATCCTTTTTTACTATCGCTGAGTTTATAAGGCGCAGCGTTATCTTATTCCTATTTATACTATCGCTGAGTTTGTAATACTCCGCGTTGGTCTTAAATATATTCATGCTATCGCTGAGTTTGTAAGATTCCGCGTTGGTCTTAAATTTATTCATGCTATCGCTATGTAAGGCTTAGCGATATCTTAAGAACAATTTGTTGCTCGCCTACTTGGACCTGTGTTTAGCCGTTATCAAACTTTGCTCCTGTATAGGCGATCCCAAAAAAACAAAGTGTCGCTGCATGTGATAATCGTGCGGTCACCAGATAGCCTCGGCGTCTATCAATAGCCGATTCGCGCTGATAGATTTTTATGTTCATGCTTCCGATTGTACATTCTGCGGGGCGCCAGGAAACACGACAGCTAGTAGCTTCTGTCTCCGATTCCTCTTTTTTATCGCATGAATGATTATTGCAGCTGGCACTATCATCACCAAGTCTGACGATATGTGTCCATTTACCGTGTGAAATACCACATTCTCGATGCGCACCCTACTACTTTCTAGCTTCTTAAGGCCTTGTTGTACTCGTTTTAATTCCACTGAGTTATTGACCACGACGTAATGGAGAGCTGTTGGAGTCCAAGGTTCTATTTTGTCTAGCACTTTAAAGATATGCGGAGCAAATGTGTCAGTCGATGTTATTACTTGTGGAGTGATAATGGTGACGTCAGCTATTCTAGTCTTGGATCCATCAGGTACATATAAAATTACGGGGCTCGCCATTACCATGTCTCCGCATGCTATGTGAGCTGACGAGTTTTTAAATGTGTTTACAATCCAGGGGTATTTCCCATTCAGTCTTTTGTAATACATATCTCCTGTGTATATTGCATGATTGGTTATTGCTTGGCTTAATTGGCGATACCTTACAACTCCAGTCACTTACATCTTTCCATTCCCAGTTTCCTTCGCATAGCCAAGTGACCCTATTTTCATGTTGACAGCGATTCACCTCTGTGTCTGCCATATGAGGGTATGTGTTTAGCTCGCTGCTATATATACGAAATTCCGTTTGAATTTGCGGAATCCACCTCCCTTCATTGATTTGAAGCGGCACTGGAACGATCTTGAAAAGACTGTCATGCTGGCTTACATAGATGGGCAGCCTTGCGTCAATTATAAGTGCGTTGTCCTTGAATATTGCCTGGGCCTTCATTAGCCTTTCCTGGAGACTTTCCACCCGATAGAATCTGGTTCCTCTACAGTTTGTGCTGACTTTTATCCAGCTCTGCCAACATCTTCTTTGGTTCAATCAAGGAGGGGTGTATCTTACCCTGATTTACATTCGTTATAAGCGTGAGGACTGCTGATTGAAGTTTTTCTGCTTCTTCAATCCAGTTCCGCACTTGATTTATCAGCATGAAGAACCTTGAAGCTTCTTTAAAGACAAGGAAATTCTTCTTTATTGTACCCTGCATCCAATTTATTTCATCGGTGCCAAATTTAAAGTTCCTATTCATTTCTTCTGTGGTTGTGTGTATTAAATCTGCAGTCGCATTTATAATTGATGTCTGGTTTTCCATATACTCGTTAAGGTGTTTCTCGTTTTTGACGATAGTTTCCATGTTTTCCCTTAATTTTTCTGCAGTCCCGATGACAAAAAACATGATAAACCGTTTCTTTTTTTCTGATGCTTGTGTTATAATTTTGTTTCTTTCCTGTATGTTGTCAACTTTTGCCTGCAGTGTACCACTGACTAATTTGCAATATTCGTTAAATTCACTCAGTTTTTCACAAATGAAATGTTTTATTCAGGAAATTATCGGTTTGATTGAGAAACAGGAAGTGAGTTTGCATATTGTAGAAAAGCAGCAGTTGCCAACTGTTGAATGCGTAACTTATTTGTTTTGGCTGTAGGTATTGTAGCGGTACTTGCTACTTGCAGGATCATAAAAAGGCTAATGATCGCTTTTGTTTTCTCATTGGTTGGCTCGTTGTTTCGATCGTTGAATTGTTCTTCACTCTCAGAAGACAGATTTTATTCAATGACCTTTGAATTTCTCTATTGGCCGTTTTAACTGTCACTACTTGGACTTTACTATCTGCCCATTGGTAGTTTTAGTTATTCGTCCCATAGGCCATCTTGCTGGGAGCGTGTTCTCTTGTTTAATGAGAACAAGCTGTCCTTTTTTAGGGTTTGGCTTTTCATGAAGCCATTTTGTCCGTAGTTGAAGTGACACCAGATCATCCTCTTTCCACTTTCTTCAGAATTCCCCTCTGTTGGGTTGCAAATGTCTCCATCTGTTGCCAATTCTTTGATTTCATAAGCCTCCTATGGGGGTTGTCTGTTGGGTTGTCCTCTGATGGAATATAGTTTCTTTTTACGTTTAGCGGCTTTTCATTTACATCGTCGACTCGTGTTTGGACAAATTTGCCCTTGCTATGCCTGTTCTGTATCCAAGCCATAGTAATTTGAGAGTCACTCCATGCTTGTAATTTGTTTCGATTTCCTATTAGAGTTTGTAGTCCAGTCATTTGGTAGTAAAAAGACGGGTTGCCATTTTTTTCAAATGTTGGCTTGAGCGGCGGAGATATGAATTGGCAAAGTTGAAGTTCAGAAAGAGCAACCTGAAATACATAAGGATACCAATTTTTCAAAACTCCCGGAAAACTTTCCAGGCAAAACAACCAAATGACTGGACTGTTGTACTTTACATAGTAGTTTACTCAACAGATGAGCTGCGCATAGCTCCAATTTGGATTCAGGATTCACCTAACTTTTTACTGCCAGCAATGTGATCTTCGCTCCGATTTGGGTATACACTACTGCTGCATATGCTTTTTCAGAGGCATCCCAAAACCCATGTTGTTCGATGTCGTTCATCGTTAAGGTTCCTGATCAGCGGGGTATGCTGATATTCACCAAACCTGGTAATTCATTTGCATATTCTTACCCGAATTTCGCAAGATTGGGTTCTAGCTTTATATCCCATGTAAGTGGCAGCCTCCATAGCTCCTGAATAAAGCATTTGCCTTGAAGCGTTGCTGGTGTGACCCATCCCAGTGGATCGAATATTCTTGCCAATTGAGACAGGACTAAACTCTTTGTAATCCGATTTAATTTTGGACAATCGACAAAACATGTGAAGACATCCTTCTTGGGGTCCCATTGTATGCCAAGGGTTTTCACTGACTCGACCTCATTTATTGTGATCGTCTCAGTTGAGTCACCACCTTGAATTGCAGCGATAATTCTGTGAACGTAAGAAACCAATTTACGTAAATGCCCGTAAGTTCCGTAATACCGCTTTTTCCATGATGCTTCGGAGTTAAATTTCATCGAAATGGCAGTCGCTTATTAAGTACCCACCAGTGATAAGATCATCCATGTTGAAGTCTTCTTTTATGGTTGTCAACAATCACTTGTCTTCCTTGCAGTAGGTATTTGCCAGGTATTTCTGGTCGTCTTTGGCTATTTTAATTTGGCGATACATTTTTTCGATGGCAGCTGTCATCACGTATTCACTATTTATTAGGATATTAAAAATATCTTTTTGAATTTTAGGGCCGACCAACATTACGTCATTGAGATTTAACCCATTGGAGGTTTTTGCCGAGGCGTCAAACACTACACTAAGCTTGGTCGTCAGACTGTTGGATCGGATGACTGCTTGATGTGGCAAGTATTATTTGCCTTGGCCACTTTTGTTGACTGGTTCCATGTGTCCTAGACATGGAAGACTCAGCGATAACTTAAGAACAGTTTGTTGCTCGCCTTCGTGAGCCTGTGTGTAGCCGATAGCAAATTTTACTGCTGTTTTGTCGATCTTAAATAATTATTGTGACCTTGGCTGAAGTCTACTGTCCGCCTCGTTTTTCAATTGATGAGGATTAATTTCCGGTATTCTTTGAATTGGTTAGTGAGCGATTCCTCGCAGCCGGTGACTGTAACACTAAACTCACGCATTGGGAATATTTGATATTTAATGCAGCAAGTTAAGTAAGGTAACATAATTACAGTCATATTCTTCATATTTTTGGTAATCTATTATTCTACGACACATACCGTTTCTACGTTTTGCACATCATTGAACTCGTTCTCTATTTTTATTTTCACTATACTCTTAACTTTTTTGGAAAAAGTTTAGAGTGACACCACACCATAGCATTCACTGAAGGTAAGTACACTAATAATTTGTACTTTCTTCCTTTGGACTGCATGAGTGCACTATACAGTGGTAGAATAGAATAATAGATTTAGGTACAAGTACAGGAGTTTGAAATGAATGTTTGGATGCAGACGTCTGGAAAAAACCTGATAAGTGTATGGGAATAAAATTTCATACTGTAAATACAAATAAATGAAGGAGGTATTCACGAATAATTAATCGATACTATAAGAGCGAGAGACTTGATCATCAAGTTTAGCTATAATTGTAAAGTAAAGCTATAATTTGTAGTCATTTTTTAGTAATTTATATATGGAGCTATAAGAGACATAGGAGCTAATTTTTTTTGGTTCGTTTTCGTCGTCTCCATACGGCAATACCCACCACCGAAATTTTCAGATTAAGATACACCATCATCGGAGATACATAGGAGTTATACACTATAACGCCTAATGGAGGTGAACCCACCACTGAATGAAAAAATTGCATAGAACCTTTTTTTCTTTATACTATTTAATCTTAAAAATGCAACCACTCCCAATGAGTCGGCTCCGCGACTAGAATTGGCATCGCAGAGTTATTCAAGAAAGCTCAAGACTTCAAAATCAGATTTTAGGGAATACCCTTCGTTTGTCTGAAAACCTGAGTGAAAGTGAATGTTTGTAATTTGTATACCCTGTACACACTGTGTATTAGGGTATATTGAAGTTGCTTGAGAGCAAAAGAATGTAACGCATAGAACGAGGGGAGGAGTACCCCATAAATATTTTATATTCTTGATCAATATGATAAGACAAATTGATTGAGCCATGCACGTCAGTCCTCAGCAGTTGTTCTTGAAAACTATAAGAGCTAGATACTTGTAATTTAGAAATAAACTCGTGATGCTCGGCAGCCGATCAAGTTTAAATAGGCTTGTGCCACGCCCACACCTTCCCGCTTAACTAGAACTGTCCGTTTTTTTTTAAGTTATAACTCAAATACCAGAAACGATTGAATCATTAAAATCGGCTTAGATATACTTTTTTAAAACTGCATGCCACAATGCACATTAGTGAAAGCTAATCCATTTAGATTTCTTATGGTCTGCGACCACATTCTGGATTTTCTGCGTTAATTCATTCTGAAGATCCATAGCACGGAAAAAATCCCGTTGTTCCGCGATCGCTGCAGTTTCGGTTGGAAAAATTGATATGAGTTGACGTATACATCCAGCCGTAATGAAACGATGAACTGCTTTTCGGACAACGGAAAACGATGAATTGCCTTATGGATACAGCTTGGGAGAGGATGGTGGCTGAAAGCGTTCTTTACATAGTCTAAAAGGCCTGTCGGGGTGTCGGTGGTGATTATAATTGGAAGGTGATCCGAGCCAAATGTAGGATCCACAGACCATGTTAAGCAAGTAATGAATTTGCTAACCATGACATGACAACTCACACAACCAAATGTTGATTTTGTGTGATAGTCTTCATTGATGGCACCAAAATCGGATGCCTCAATTTCTTTGGCCAAGTCTTTGCGTCAACTGGCATTAAGCAACTGTGAAAACTACAACACGTGATAAGCGTTAAGGTCTCCTAAGATTAACATATCTTCACCATGAAGGAGATGAGCTAGTGAAGGTCTGTACCGAGTATTTACACTATTTACAGGTGGTATATAAAGATTTATTATTTAGATCATGTTGCCACCCGGATTGACCGAGATAACCATGCACTTCATTGACATACATTGACTCCTCAGAGATTGCTGATCTACGATGTCGTAAGCAATATCTCGATTTGCAATAAAAGCGAGACCTCCTCCATTGCACCCTGCTCTGTCCGACCGGATTATGCTGAAATAACATGAGAATTGAAGCATACAGGAATTGGTGAGCTTAGCTTCCGGGATCGCTGCTATATCGATGCAGTGCTTTTCCATATAAGCTGTAATTTCTGTTATTTTGTTCTTTGTCCATTGCAGTTGAGCTGTAATATTTTATATCTTCCACCGGGTCTATTTAAAATGAGGTGATTAGCATGCTTGGAGGTGTTTGAATGCGCATAGAAGTGTTGCCAGTTAATGAATGCGTCGCAATCATGTCGACGGAGCTTGATGCTCTGTGGATGGTATTTAAATGCGATGTTGTTTGACTGCACTCTGCCCGAAAGTGAAGATTCCAATTGCACTGGAAGTAAAGGTTTGTGCATGATATCATATGGCACTAAGCGTTGCAGCCATTACAAGCTACTGCAACGATGTTGCTCCTAATAGACAACTTGCAAACTGCTGTTGCGCAGTTTGCACATGATTAAGTTGCGTTGCGAGGGTGATTACCGCGCAGAAACAAAGTGTTGATTTGGCGTTTCGATCGCGGCGCTAACAGCGCGTACTTGTGCCAAAAATTATAACAACATGAGTTGTGGAAAAGGAATGCCGAAAGTTCGACTGTGCATGTTGTTTTTGTTGTTGCATTTTTATAACGGTCAGGCTTATGACTTTAAGTGTAGGAGCGACAACGACATTAGCCGGTACTTGACATGAACATCGTCACTGACGCAAGCGACAGTACGTCGAGACGTCAGTTTAGCACATAGATGTGTGTTGTTGTCTTGGCGCGATAGAGTTGAGTTTGTCATAATTCACTTGGCGACAGGTTAACAACAGTAAAGACGAGTAAGGCGTGACAGCGTCAGTTGAGTGTAAGCATAGACAAATGCTAGCTTTTGGCTGTTTATTGTTGGGTCAATGACACAACAGCGGTGGATGATCAGGTGTTTTTGTACACAACTGCGCTGTTTTGCCGTTTCGTAGCATAGCCAATGACAGAAGCCAGTGTGAGGCAATGACGTCTCTGCAGGCTGATAGAAGTCGCCACAGTGGTGGCGAAAATAATTGAAGATTTCAGTTTGCTAAGCATTTAGAGAGCTGCGCGCTACTTGGCTTCGCCAACTGCGTATAAATCGACGGTTGGGGTTCAGCCAGTGGGACGGACAGACGCAGGCCTGACTGACGTAGTATTTAAGTCAGCAGAATAGCGTTGGATGAACTTTCAATTCCCAACTAGTTAAAACAGCACTCAGCAAGGCAAGTCAGGTTTTGGCAAGCATATTCTTTTCCTGGACCAAGGAACACAACCTTTGCTCAGTGTCGAAGCACTCCATTTAGCTGCAAGCGTGTCTGACTAAAGCAGGGTTAGACTGTTAAGTCTATCTCACCTTTTAGGTTATTATGAGGAAAGCCAGTGGCGTTTTATTACGACGACACTGGTAGGAATCCAAAGACAAGTTCTTTGCAAGATTTCAAGTGGCAGCTGATGAAGTTTCACAGCACCAGCCAACCATAGGCACCCCAACGACTGGGTGCAACTTAAAGCTACGGGTGCGGCGCAAAGTCGAGGTGAACCGGCCATTCAACTTGCAGACGTGAGCATCAGCGGTTCGAAAACGGAGCGGCCCAACTTGAAGTCCGGCGGGTCAATTGGAATGGGCAACCAGAGCCAAGACGAGGGCAGAGGACGACTCCCCACGTCCAGTGGCAGCAGATAGAACTTCAGTTAGAACCTTAAGTCAATTATTGAATTTCTTTGTCAATAAAAATAAGAAACTAAGCTTGTGTGTCGGTTATTTGGCAGCGCTCAGGTGTCCGGCAAAATTACAAATAAGTGTAAAGCCGGCTACCTGGTATCTCTTGAGCTGCCCCAGCCTAAGGACCTGGTCGAGAACCGGGAGCCCTTTACATTGGGACCCGAGCAGGGACCCTGACCGAAATAAAGCACAAATATAGTTTGAAAATTTGAAGTGGTTAAATTGCGTCCAGATGGAGCACCAATGGTGACTACCGGTTGGGCTGATACACACAAGCGAGGCAAGCTGACAGCATACTGCTCCGGTTTCACACGTGCCCCCTTGAAACGATGGGTGAACTGTCCCGGCGGATTGCAAAGTTTATTCAGAAGGGGTTGCATAGCGAAGCTTAGCGGGCACGGTTGACCGAATATAAAGAATACCACCGGCCCAGATTTTCCACTACACGGTTGTTGCCGACAATAGTGAAAGCGGAACAAGAAAGCAAGACCACGGGTGTTGCCCCCAAAAAGTCCAAATCCAAGGATTTCGGAACCAAAGACAGAAATAATGACTTTGGCGAACTACCGAGACCGTGTGCTGGAACCGGCAGCCAAAGGGGCGGTGCCAATCAAGCCCAGTTGGCAGTTCCGTAGCCGTGGGTGATGCTGGTTGGGCGGGAAGGTATGGGCGTGGCCCGAAACCGTTCAAACTTGATCTGCTGCCGAGCATAACGAGTCTATCCTCCAAATTTTCTATCTCTTATGGTTTCCGAGAACCATTGGTGAGGACGGACGGATGAAAAAACGGATGGACATCGCATAAACAATTTTTCTTGTCGTCTTGATCAAGTATATTTATACTTTATGGGGTCCCCCTGTCCCATTCTATGCACTACATACATTTCCGCCAAACAAACACAACATACCCTAGTTCAGTATGTTTAGGGTATAAAACCTACTTTTATATCTACTCAGCCCCAAAGTTTCAATCATGTAAACAACCAACTTGGGAAAAGTTTCGAAATATAGTTCAGCAGAGCACAAACGTGTCAAAAAAGTATTAAATAAAAATAACTATTGTAGAAATGGGTGGCAACACTAAAGGTTAAGAAGTGGACGCATTTTTTAAAACATATCGACAGTCCTTAAAACGACCAGGGGGTAGAGAAATAAAAAGCAAAAAGAAGATTTTCTAAATTCAGCTGTTGAGTGTGCAAGACACAAAATTTTTATTAAACCAAATTATTGCTTTTAAAACATATATGTACTTAACAACTTAAAAGTGAAATCTTAATTCGCAGTGAGTGTGGAATTGTGCGACAACGAGACGCTTCACACAGGGACAAGCGACACAGCATTCAGCTTGTATTTTGTGTGTGCAACAATGGAGAGTACCTTTTCAAAAATGCTGAGTGAGTGAGACAAGAGAGAAGAACGGTTAGAGCTACAATGAATTTCACAACTAGAGGCAAGTTTGTTATATAAAGGAAAAAAACTGAATTCTGAAATGTACATACATCGAGAGGTTGTATACCACCAAATATACATATGTATGTAATAGGTTATGTACATTGATACAAATACACGTGCGTGTGTATATATATCAAATTTGCAGTTATTGTCAAGCAAAAAATTAAGACGAAATAATAATTTTAAGCGTTGAACACTGAGAAAAATTTTGAAGATATAAGAAAAGATTGTGAGTAAAATTGTGAACATAAGCGAGAGATAACTTAAAGAAAATTTTTGTTAAAAATAAGAATTTTGAAAAAGAAAAAAGTTATATGAAAATGTAATAACCTAATTTTGATTAAGTGATTGTTAAACTTCACTTTAAACTCATTTGACACAAGAAGATAATTACGCAAAAAGCGATAACATATATATGGAAGAAAATAAGTTAAGAAATATTGTTCACAAAATGCAGCTGGAGGAAATATTAAGTTGGAATGTCGCAGGATTAAAAGAAAAATTGAGAGGGTTAGGTTAAGACATTACTGGACGGAAATTAGATTTATAAGACAGACTATTAATATATTTTTAGTTAGAAAGACCCGTAGACGACGGTTATGTATATGCAGAAGCTGAAGCTATAAGAGCAACAAACAAAATGAATTTTACGCTAAAAGACATTAATGAATCGCTGTCGACGTTTAGTGGAGATCGTTATCCGGAAATCGATGATTGAACGATCTACAAAAATTTATATACGCAAAGCAATTGTTAAAAGGAGCTGCAAAAATTTATAAAAAAACACAACTAGGCATTAATAATTGGAAATCGTTCAAAGAGTCGCTAGAAAACGAATTTCTTGTTAAGCTATCAGCAATAATGTACATCGACTTCTGAAAAATAGACGCAAGAAAAGCACAAAGTCATTAAGAGAATATTTGTATTCCATTATGGGAATTGCTAATCTAATTAAACTAGATGAAGAAAGTATAATTGAATACTTTGTAGATGGACTACCAGACACAAAGTATAACAAGTTAGTATTGTATCAAGCTGGAACTATCGTAGAGTTAAAAGAGAAGATAAAGATTTATGAAAAGTTTGCGTTGAATCAAAAACCGAGAACATTCCAAAGAAAGTCGTGACCAAAGTGTCAAAACAGATGCAAAGACAGAGTTGGGAATAAGACGATGTTATAAATGTGGTGCAAAAAATCATATCACCAAAGATTGCAAAGCAGATTCAATTATTTGTTTCAAATATAATCAGCCTGGTCACAAATCAAATCAATGCGAAGTAAAAGTAAATATCAAAAAACCAAAACCTGAAACAACAAATGACCAACAAATATTACAAGGAAAAGTGAACAGAGGATATAAAAATGTGAAGATTTTCGTATCAGCACTTTTTGATTCAGGCAGTGACCTATGCACGATTGGTATGAGTACCTACACGAAGCTTTATCCAGTTTTATTAAACGCGGAAAAAAAACAGATGATTGGCATTGGAGGGAAAAGAATTTTCACAGAAGGATCTTTTGCGGTTGAAACACACTTAGATGATGTACCAATTAAAATCATCTTTCATGTTGTTCGAGATGAAGATACTCTATATGATGCAGTTATTGGAAATGATGTACTCCAGTGTGTAAACGCCATTATGAATGCTAATGGAGTAACTTTTCAACCAATTTTGCTGTGTTTCGAAAGTTAATTGAAGATGGGACGGTTGTGATTTACGTGGATGACATTATTATACCATCACAAGACGAAAAGAAAGGCATAAAAAGGTTAAATATAGTGTTAGATGTATCGTGATCATCAGAATTAAAGATAAAGTGAAAGAAATGTCAGATGCTTCAGAAGAATGTAGTGTTTTTAGGATATGAAATAGAAAACTCAACTATATTGCTATCGAACGAAAAAACAGTAGCAATCAAAAACTTTCCGCTGCCTCGAGACAAGAAAGGAATTTAACAATATTTGGGGTCGACTTTTTATTTTCGTCGATTTGTAAAGAATTTCACCACGTTTGCAAGACCGCTTTCGGATCTTTTAAAGGAAAAAGCAAAGTTCATGATAGGTGATGAAGAGATTGCAGCCTTTGAGCAACTAAAAACATTCTTAGTGAGTTCGCCAGATTTAACGTTGTTTAACGAAAAAGCAGAAACTAAAACAACGAAGATCAGCAATATCACCCCGTAAAGTATATGAGTCGGAAAACTACGACAACGGAACAAAAGTACCACTCGTATGAATTGGAAGTCTTGGCGATAGTGCAAGCCTTAAGGAAATGGAGAATTTATGTCCTTGAACGGAAAATAAAAATTGTAACGGATTATTACGCATTTATGCAGCCTATTCAAAATGCCGATGTTCCATTGAGAGTAGCGAGATGGGCTTTATTTTTGCAAAACTTTGTTTTTGAAATTCATTACAGGATTCATTACAGGATGACTAAAGACTCACTGAAGTTCAGGATAAAGCAAGCACAACTACAAGATGATTGGATTAAAGCTATACGTAAAATTTTGGAGACCCAAAGTTATGAAGACTTTTATTTAAAGCATGATGTTATACACAAAGACCCAAATAAGGATTTGATTGTAATACCGTCTAGTATGGAAGAAAAAATCATAAGAGTTGCTCATCGACAAGGTCATTTTGCTGTAAGGAGAACACAAGATTTAGTAGAGAGAGAATATTTTATTCCCAGTTTGCCTGGTAAAGTAGAAGTAATCGCTAAGTCATGCACCGAGTGTATCGTAAGTGATTCAAAACATGGAAAAAAGGAAGGAGATCTTAATGTAATTGACAAGTCAGATAAACCACTGAGATCGTATCATATCGACCACGTTGGAACAATGGAGTTGACCCACAAGCAATATAATCACGTTTTCGTAGTAGTGGACGGATTTTCGAAATTTGTATGGCTTAGCCACTAAGAGTACAGGAAACAATAAGGTACTTGACAGACTGCAAAAACAAGCACACATCTTTGAAAATCCAGAACGTATTTTCACCGATAGGGGTACAGCAAAGATTCAGCATCTCTTAATTGCCACAGGAGTGCCACGAGGAAATGGTCAAGTTGAGCGAATCAACAAAATTGTGACTGGAATGCTGGCAAAACTGTGTGCAGAGATCCCTAAGGCATGGTATAAGCATTAAGGAAGAGTACAGCAACTAATAAATTCATCTCCGCCGAGAAGTACCAAGATATCACCGTTAAAGATACTGACAGGCTTAAAAATGAAAACAGTATTCAATAAGGATCCAGAGATTGCCTTGGATTACGAATTGTATCGCGAACTACAAGAGGAAAAGGATGAACTCAGGAAGATGGCAAAAGAAAACAATTAAAAGGTTCAAGAGGAAAATAAACGAACGTTTAATAACCGAAGACGAGTTGAAATCGAACACAGACCAAACAATCTTGTTGCTATCAAGCGCGCACAATAAGAGCCAGGGCTAAAATTAAAACAAATACTTAGGACCATACAGAGTAGTAGACAGAATGAAATATGGACGGTATAATGTAGAGAAAGTAGGAAATACTGAAGGACCACGAAATACAGTGACAGTTGCCGAATACATGAAAAGATGGACTCCGACATTCGAGGCGAATGCATTTTCGGGACGACCGACTGTAAAAATGGGTGGCAGCACAAAAAGGCTAAGAAGTGGACGTGTTGTTTAAAACATATTGACAGTCCTTAAAAAGATCAGAGAGTAGAGAAACAAAAAGTAAAAAGAAGACATTCTAAATTCAGCTGTTGAATGTGCAAGACACAAAATTTTTATTAAACCAAATTATTGCTTTTAAAACATATATGTATGTACTTAACAACTTAAAAGTGAAATCTTATTGAGTGTGCGGATTTAGAATCCTACTGGTGCAAAAGCAAATGAACACGAATCGTTGTATACGCGTTCATTTTGCAAAGTCGTCATGAGTCATATACGTAGGGTTTATTGGAGTAAAGCAAATCCTACACTATTAAACCTAATAATTGGCGTGAAAATATTATGAGCGTGAACACATTTCAAAAAACACCTTAAACCTAAAATATAAATTTAACCAATAAAACACTCTCTTATCGGAAATAACGGAATATAAAAATTGAGACTTTAATGGCAACGAGTAAAGTCACCACTATTTAATGAACAAGACAAGGAAGAGGACAACAGAAACGCTCAGCAAGACCAACCATCACCAATGAAGGTAGACCCGTCTGAGTCACATTTTAGACAAAATACGAACTGGCACAACAACCAGCTTCAATGTGTTGGTCGGGACTCCAAGAGAACCACTATCCGGGCCCGCAGTCAAAAAACCAACCGCAATAGAAAAGACGAGTGCAGTGAAACACGACCACAGGACCAAAGATTCAAAAGATCAACAACCTTGAACAAAAGGGAACCGGTGAAGAGGAGTATAACCAACAAGCAGATGACTAGACTAAAGATGTGACTTAGTTACTTGCCACGGTATTTTTCAACCCTCCCGGCTTCCCTACAATAACACCATTTGGATAAAAGATAAATCTTGAGAAGACCACTAAGGTATTAAAAAAAATAATTCGAAGGAATCAAAAACCAAATTATGATTGAAGTAAGAACTGTGTTCGGTGATCGGAACTAGTGCCTTTACGTTAGATGATTTATTGATTGCAAACCAAATACTTTTGTATACAAAAGCATTACGAGACACAGCTGTGAGTGTGAAAATGGTCTTAAAACAATTGGATGTTGTTCCCATGTTGCTTCGATTGACCTTCCACAATCTATACTTATGTCCATGTATACATTTACACATATATAAGCGAAATACCACTGACTGAATAATAACTGGTTTCTAATAACGCGTTACGTAACATTGTTTTTTAGTTAATTAAAAAACAATGGAATTAAAATCTCCCTAATTGCATCAGGGAACATTAAGTTTGCTTCAAACAAAAAGTAAGTAACGCATTGAAGGAGGGGAATAAAGCTCTACAGATCTACGGATACGAAAAAGGACTGAACATAAATTGTAGAAAATTTCCTCAAGTTTAATTCAGCATGGATATGTTTTTGCCATAAGATAAGCCAAAAAGCAGATATGGTAAAAAACCAGATTTTGGACGCCATTTTTTTTACAATGGGGTCTCAGCGACGGAGATACGAGATGGCAAAGATGAAATTCAGAAAGAACACGCCGAAATATATGAGGACACCAATTTTCAAAACGTCTGGAAGACTTTCCAGGCAAAACTACCAAATGACTGGACTGGACCAAATATACAACATGTTCTTTTGCAAGTTTTGTGTTCTTTGGGCAGCAAATGAAGTGTGTTCAAAAAGTAAGGTGAATTTGTATTTTTAAGAAAAATATTTATTTATCTATAAATATTTATGTTGTCAACTTCAAAGTAATTCCCATCAGATACAATACACTTGTGCCAACGGTTTCTCCAATCCTCAAAGCACTTTTTATAAGCACTTTTCGGTATAGCCTTGAGCTCTTTCAGCGATGTATTCTATACATCTTCAATCGTTGCAAATCTCCGTCCTTTCATAGGTTTCTTTAGTTTTGGGAACTAGAAAAAATCACATGAGTCCAAATCCGGTGAATATGGTGTTGTTTTTGGCCAAAAAATCTCTCACAAGCAAAGATGAGTGAGCAGGGGCATTATCGGGATGCAAAAGCCATGAATTGTTTTTTCACAATTGTGGACGTTTTCTTCGTATTGCTTCTCGCAGATGGCGCATAACTTCCAAATAATACTGTTTATTGACAGTACGACCATATGATAAGAACTCCTGATGCACCACGGGCTTTGGTTTCGATATCATAGCCATATATCCATGATTTGTCACCAGTTATGACCCTTTTGAGTAAATCTGGATCGTCGTTAACGTCATTCAACAGCTCTTAAGCGATGCACATGTGACGGTTGTTTTGGTAAAAATTTAGCAATTTCGGAACAAGCCTTGCTGACACACGTCTCATGCCCAAAACGTTAAAAAATATTAAATGGCACGAGCCAAGTGGTATACCGACATCCAACATCTTGCAAAACAATTTTGTTTACTGCTTGAACGTTTTCATCAGTTGTTGAAGTGCTTGGGCGTCCAGAGCGAGGCTCGTCATTGGCATCTTCCCGGCCATCTTGGAAGAGATTGTACCACTTGTAAACATTTTTTTTAATCAGAACAGTTTCACCGTATGTCAGTGCAACATGTCGAGTGTTACGGAGCATTTAGTTTTATTTTTAACACAAAATTCGATGCAAATCCTTTGATCCATATTTTTCGATAACAAAAAATCGCTGATCATGCAAAACACTTATAACCTTTACGCCTCTCACAACCAAACAAAAAATGCCATTCACTTGAAATTTGGTACAGATGTTCGAAAAAAGTGTACCAACATAACAAAACAAAAAAATCGATAATCGAAAATAAGTTTCTCGCGAAATTTGAAAAGTCATTTTGCCTTTTGAACACATCTCGTAATCGTGTGTTTTAGGTAAAAATGGTCATTTCGTTGCTACGTAACGTTTAGGGTGGGAAACAAGGGGTACAGGAAAACGTTACGTTGCGTTACATAGGGGGGAGGAAAAATCGAAAATATTCAAAAGGAGAAATACATAATACTTGGGCCGATCATAGAGAGATTTTAGCTTCTAGGGTCATTCTCCTAACGTACCCAGATTTTTCAACATGATTTTTCAACGGACGCGTCGTCGCTAAGAATAAGAGCGATATTAACCCAAGATAAAATATATAACCATGATTCCTATGATTCTTACCAGACTACCTTTGTGGCTTAGGACAAATTGATATGTACCTCTGATGTATGTATAAGAAACCAAATGTAAAAATTAATTAGAATTATGAACTTGGCACAGATGTCAATTCTGATTGTTCTACAGTTCATAGCGAGCAATCATTAACCTATACTATCTAAACGGTTGATAAACCTGTAAATTGCTTTAGGAACCAAATTATCCTTATAGGAGATAAAAACACGTCAAAACATACTTTCATTCTTTTTGGTTCCAAAAATAGTCATGAAGTTTAATTCAAAAATGTGTAGGATCTTATAAAAACGTTGCAAGACCTGATTAAGATAGTCTTGTAAAGGCAATATATTGAAACAATATTTGGCTCAGATTCAACATTAATCAATTGAGCGCCACCCAAATGTCAATGCCTGATGCTTGTGTTGTTAGTTGTTGTTTAAATAACACATTCAATTGCATTATTACAATTGTGTAGACCTACAGCCAGCTAAAAATATTCACCACACATAAATAGGTTGAGGTCACTAAGCATACCATATAACTTACCGTCGGAATTTAATTATAAAATTAAATAAAAAACCATTGAAGTAATTTTCAATAAAAAACCTATTCAACTATGTAAGTTCAAGATTTGACTCTGCTATTGAAATAGGTCCAATCAATATTACAGAAATTTAATGAAAATTGAGCGTTAAAAACTAAATTGATATCCCAAATCTCAATTATGACAATATGCAACACGTCAAATGGCAATTGTAAAACGGTGGTCAGTCATCAAGCAAAGATCGCTGATAAAGGAGTGTGGCTACTCCTAGAGCCAGCTTAAATTATGCAACCTATAAAAATATGTTGAGGTCACTTAACATTCCGGATAAATTTATATGTAAATGAAAGTATTAAATTCAATATTGCCTTTTGGTAAAGATGTCAATCAAATAGACACAGGCATTTATTCGCCAAGAATAGTCCTCGTCAACAACACCAGCACCAACGTCAATAAAGTTAATTTATTTCTTAAAGTTCTGTGTTTGAAAACAAACTTTTCTTAGGCTACTTCAATTTTGATTTTTTTTTAAGACTATATGTCATGTAATAATCCAATGATGCTTCTAGGAAACTTTAATGACCCCCACTGACTCTTGCTCAACAAACAAAATTTTGTTTCATCTGCCAGTTGTCGTCGTGAACAAAAATGAACTTCCCGTGACGATTAGGCTAATGATAAATTTAGAGTTTCGCAAACGATCTAAAATATGGTTGATTCGTGGGAGAGGGTATCCGTCGGATATCGATAATCGGCGCACATACGGCAGGCCCCATTCTTTTTTCTTAGCAATACAATAGATGCACTGTGAGGACTCATCAACGATGCGATGCAGTTACTTATGAGTAACTCGTCCACCTCCGCGTTGATGATCGATAATTTTTCATGTTTATTTTGAGCATCGTAATGTTTGAAGTCCCTAACATAACGCCAAACAGCTTAAGTTTAACACTCAGGAATTTTTCAACCTCGCATAAGTCGGTTTTGTATTTGCACCCATCACCTACCACTCGCACCTCAGGCGTGTCACATTCTCGTACTGCTGCCCCAGGTTGAACCAAAACTGTCATTGCAATTGCAAATCCAACTCGTGTCCATTGATTCTTCGTTCAGTACCACTTTTATAGCGTATTTTAACTTAGAACCTATACTTTTAAAAAAAATCAGTTTTAAATCGTTCAGCAATTCGCTTTACTTGAGCAAGCCCATGGTGCAGGACCTTGGCCTTAATGCGACCTGTGTGCTTATAACTTCTGATACCCTGCCATTCGTGACATTTACCATACGCGCCTCCTGCCTAACATGCTTAGAATTTTCTTGACTTCTGAAATGAGTGCCTATGAAGCTACGGGTTGCGCCTGTATCGATGATCGCATCAACTAAGATACCATTGAGCGTGACCAGAGCTTCAATCCGGTTTTTTATTTAATTTGTATGTCCCTACTGGTACTGCATTCCCGGTCGAGGCGGTCGTATGGACTATGAACTTTAGGTTCTCCCTCTCGCAGTCCCAACAAAACTTAACAGAAGCGTTTCTGCAATCTTCGGACCAGTGGTTATCTTGACCACAACGTCTGCAAGCCGTGCGTGGGTTGATCGGTCGCTCCAACACTTATGTCACCTGGTGGTGGATATCCTTTTGCCGCCCTGCACAACTTCGTACCGGCTTCATTATGCGCTTGTGCACCGCGTCGTACTTATTCACCCAGCCTTGTAACTTTTTCAGTGTGTTAAAACGGTCCCTAGGCGTATAGCATTGGTACACGTCCCGATAATTCTCGTAGATTTGGATGAGCTTTTGCTACTGAGTCAGTTGCGAGTGATTCATGAGACGCTTGATTTCAAGATTTGGTCTAGAAATGACTAGCCCCTCTCTCATCTCCCATGTATCTCTTCCACCAAGTCCAGCGCGAAACTATGCAAAACAAAAAAAAAAAAAAGGTCACGTAATTTTGTTACGTTTCTTTATTACATTTTTAGTTTTGAATAAGCGAAACTTTTTTAGTAGGGGTGCGATTTGAAACTCGATGAAAGACATGAAAAAGACACTATTAATTTATATGATTTAGCCTGACATTGTTCTATTTTTTTACTAACTAATTTGAACAAGTACCGTTGTTGTTTGAAATTCGATTGAACGAAAGAAAGTTAAGAAACCAATTGCAATTTTTAATGTATGAAAAATATGTTAAAAATTGTAATTATTTTGAAATCACACGCAAATTCAAAGATTGAATTGGTTCAGCAAATGTTATTGAAAAAAGGTATCAATAACCAAATTTTAATTGTGCTGTATGACAATCATTTAAACATTTTTATTTAAGTCATGATTTTATTAAGAAATTTACATATAAAAAAATCGTATAGAAATTTAATCAATTTTTCTAAGCTACCAAAAACAACCATTCCTGAATATGCAAACCTGCTGACATTTCTAATTCGAAAATTGATAAATGTCGTTCATTACAGAGGTTTCCAAATTTTGTTTTCATTGCGGTTTAAAATTTACAAAAGATAGAGAGATAATGCCTGTAAGAAAAAGAAATCCATTAAAAAAGGTCTCAGTGACGTTCGTCGATATAGTATAGATTTCGCGACTTAGAATTTCAAACAAGAAACATTAATCCAAACAAAATTTTTTTTTTCTATATGTTCTATGTATTTTAAAATTTGACGGCATTTTTAATACCAATGTAGAATTGGAAGGCAGCGTCTTGTCCCTTAATTTTTATTGGTTGATGTTATTTACATATATATGTACATATATCTTATTCTAATATTAGATTAGACATGTCCTAAAAAAAACAACCTACAGGTTTGTTCACTTTATGAGTGTGTATGATAATCTGCCGATGATAATCTTAAGTGGTTCACCAGTCCTGGGATGGGTCCTGAATATTAAATGGTCTTTCAGTAACAATGTTTATGCATTTATAAGTCAATCTGGCTCTAGACATTTTAAAATCTAGACAATAAAAAATAAAAGTAATATTATTCCAGTCGCTGACCTGTTGGTTTGTCCTATGTTATGCTATGCCCTTATTTCCAGACAAGAAGTGGTCAGAAACGTGCTATTGGATGATTGAACGGAGATGTCGAAGAATCAATGTTTTTATATATTTAGGCGAAATCTCCGGAGAAAAAAAGCGATAATGATTATTATAATCAGAGCATAAGATACGAAGGGGATCGGGAAAAGCATAGTTAGCATTTACCTTTAGCTAGAGGAAGTTTTTAGTGAGTCAGCTTGGTACACATAATCTAAAATGACACAAAAGCCCTGACGTATCAATCAACCCGGTTATGAGTTTATTAAGAAAGCTTATACCAAGAGCCATCCGGCGATTTCTCAAAGACAAAAGGTTGATAAGAAGAAGCCTACTTGAATTTAATGGTAAACAGACGTTAAGATTTCAGTTAAAATCACAAAGAACAAAAAAAAGAAACTGCTTCTGCATTGACTAAATTCGATACGTGTTTTTTTAAAATAAGGGCTCCAAACACAAAAACAGTACTCGAATGCAGGACGGACCAGTGAAATAAAGAGAAGTTAAGTAAAATAGGAATCATTTTTTCTTTAGATCATATCTTTATGAACCCAAAAATGCCTCTAGCTTTATTTACTATTGTGGAAATATGCGAGTTAAAATTAAACTGACGATGAAAAATGACGTCAAGGTCACTAAATTTGAAAACTCGCTCTGAAGAGGTACTATCAATCCCATAAGAAAACCAGGAATTGCAGTCGAGAGTGCTCATGATCTACTTACGGAACTAAGATAATAAAATAATAAGATCTACGAAAGGCATGAAGGCGAAGAGAGAATACAGTAAGGTATGTTCGGTCCAAATATTTCCATTGCAGCTTGCAGCAAACACTGTAGTCTGGAAAGCTTACTTTAAAAGAACCATTGCCATAACGTTTGCTTTGGCTGCTATAAAAAAGACAATATTGTGAGCGGTTGTTTTAGCTGCTAACATCGAAATGAAGATTTTTCGGCGAGGTTCAACGACAGACCGATCACTGGAGATTTTATTTGAAATATCATTTATTAGAAAGATCAAAATCATACTCCTCAAAAATGCTGCAAAGTTATTTTTTTCAACTTCAGAAATTGGTCACGAACATGCCGGCAGATGCCCATAAATGCAGACTGCCGTTTAAAGTAGCTAGGGCAAGACTATTTGGTACCACCACCAGCCCACTTGCTTCTATAAAGTCGTCCTTGATTCCGTCCGGTCCACCACACTTTAAATGAGCAATATTGTTGCAAATCAATCAAGATACCATGCGATTCTTATCAACATGAAAAGTATGCTTGTTTGTGCATGGTCCATGACAACACCACATTTGGAAATTAAGTTGTCAAGAAAGTAAGATGAAAAATATTTAAGGTGTTATGTTTCTACAGGGGCTTATAAGGAAAAAAGATGAAGATTTACTTTTCGGACTTATAAGGTGAGACAGCCGAAAAATAACTATATGGGTATAAAAGCACACACACACATGAAGCAGATGGAGCAGTTTTCAAAATACAAGTAGAAATTTATTAAAGTTGCAAGTGAGTGGTTGTATGCTCAATATATAAAAACAATGCAACAATGGAATCACAAAAACAACAAAAGCAGGTAGCCAGTAAAGAATTGCACTGCTCGACTTCTACATATCTGTACTTTGAATTCGTAACGACTGCTAGAGGGCGTTGCTCCGCCCACATTTTAATCGATATTGATTTCATTTTCATTCAATATCATATTAACCAATTTTTACTTTTTTAGACCAATTGGATCCAAAGATGTAACGTTTATTTATTTTGACAATATGTGGGCGTGGCCACGCCCATTTTATGTTTGAAGCCCCTCACCACTAAACTAAGCTTCGAAGGTATGCCAAAAAATAAACTTGATCTGCGTATTGAATAGCAGAATCGACCGGCTAAGGGATTTTGAATGCACATATTATTTTTGCGAGATCGACGTGTTTATACAGACAGGCTTGGTGTTATATACATTTTCAACTGCACGAAAGCAAAATAATATTATAATTTGCACACATTTACTCTTATGCACAACTAACTATGCCGAAACACAATATATTCACAATTAAAATTATATTGACTTGTAATTTACAATTTATAGATTAGGAAACAAAATACAAAATACTTTACATTGCGGAGTGAAAAAAAAATACGTCAAGCTTAAAAGAGACCTCGTTGATAAGTTGTCTGAGTTGCACGTATTTGAGTTAGTCTTAAACACGCCTAGTATATTTTTTGTAACAAGGCATTTGTCTATTTTAAAGATGTTGGGTAATACACTTATAAAAATAAAACCAGTAAGGACGTTATCTTCGGCCTTGCCGAAGATGTATACTCTTCACGACACCTTTTGTGGTGCACCCATTTTAATTTTGGAATCTTATTTCTTTTTGTCCACATAGCCTACAGATCAGTTTTCGTTGTTATACCTCATTGAGTGCCAGATATATGGGAACTATTGGTTTTGGTCATATGTAGGGGGGTGCCACGCCCATTTTGATATCAAAATAGCTTTTATGCCACATTATCAACATAAGTATGAAGTTTCAAGTCGATTAGTTAAGAAACAAAAAAGTTTTCCGTACAACGACTTATATTTGGTTTCTCTTCCTCTTCTTCATTTTGTATGGCAGGTACCAGTTCCAGTTATCCGATCTCAATAAAACTTACAGGCAATTGATATGGTGACACCAAATTACTGCTTTTGTAATTTCAGCACTCTATCTTAAGAAATAAAAAAGTTTCCCATACAACGATTTAAACTTTGCTTCTCTTCCTCTTCTTCATTTTGTATGGCAGGTACCAGTTCCAGTATTCCAATCTCAATGAAACTTTCAGACATTTAGCCTGGCTACGGTTTATCACCAATTGTGTAAGCACTCTATCTTAGAAAACAAAAAAGTTTTTCATACAACGATTGAAATTGTTTTTCTTCTTTTTTTCGTATGGTGGCTACCAGTTCCAATGGTCCGATCTCGCTGGTTCCGACCAATGTGTCATCATAATAAAATACAAGGGTCTGTGCAAAGTTTCAGGTCAATAGCTTCAAAACTGAGGGAGGAGTTTGCATACATACAGACAGACGGACAGACGGACATGGCTATATCAACTCGTCTTGTCATCCTGATCAAGAATATATATACTTTGTATAGTCGGCCACGCCTCCTTCTGGGTGTTACAAACTTCGTGACAAAACTATAATACTTTTCACTTTGTGAAGAGTATAAAAAAACATTTAAATATTGTACTTCTATGCATATCTTTATACAAAATATTAAGAGTGAGTTAAAAAAAAAAATAAATATAATCGCTTTTTATCCAAGCGGTCTTGATCACTAATATAAATATTGCAATTATAATCTATAGTGTTGAGATTTCTACGGTTATACAAACTAACTGCTCTTTCTTGTTTCGCTTACGGTTTGAGTTTTTTCGTCTTTTGCGATTACTATGTTGACACAGACTTTTCTTTTTTAACTGTCTTGTCGAGGTCACAAAAAACATGCTTAACGTACATGTAAACTGGAAATGCATATAGTCTAGTCATTTGGTCGTAAAATATTCGAAATATTTCCTGGAAAGTTAACCAAGAGTCTTGAAAATTTTGTATCGTTATGTATTTTGGGGTGCTCTTTCTGAATTTAAACTTTGTCCCCTCGTATCTTTGCCACTCTAAATGAGAGCTATCACTATATCTCCATTTGGGCTAATTGTACGACAAAAACATTTCTATAGCTTAGGCACGCGAGCGTCGCAGTTGTACAAGTTTTGTACACTTGCACATTTTGCGATTTCATTCATTTAGTATTGTCCAAATTTTTAAAACTTTAGTAATTTTGCTGTTCGATGTTAATATTTAATATAGTATTATTCTTATATTCAAGTAAACATAACGTTTCCAACCCGTCCACAGACTTACAGGCCGAACCAAGTACAATTTTTGATGAACAAATCATTGGTTTAAATTTATAAGTTTGCTCTCTAATTTAATCGTTTTTTATATTCTTGCAAAAAGAGTATATTAACTTTGTCATGAAGTTTGCAACGCAGAGAAGGATACATTTCCGACTATATAAAGTATATATATTCTTGATCAGCACGACGAGACGAGTTCAAATAACGATGTCCGTCTGTTTGTTTCAATGCGATTTCCACCCAGAGTTTTAAAGTTAGCAAACAAATTTTAGCGCAGAAAATGTTCTTCTCCTTGCAGGTATTTGGTATGTAAAAATCAGTTTGATCGGATGACTATAGCATATAGCTCCCATAGGAACGATCGTTCAAAAATTATGTTTTTGCTTAAAAAACCGCGTGTTTTTGGAGTTATCGACTTAAAATTTGCACAAAAACTTTTTTGACATCAACAAAGATACCGTGCAAAAATGGTCAAGTTCGGGATACTATAGCATATAGCTGCCATAAGAAGGATTGGTCAAAAATTATGTTTTTGTTTGAAAAACAGCGTGTTTTTGGAGTTATCGTCTCAATATTTTGCACAAACACTTTTTTGACATCAACAAAGATACCGTGTAAACACGGTCAAGACCAGGCTGCTATAGCATATAGCTCCTATAGGAACGATTGGTTAAAAATATAGTTTTTGTTAGAAAAACTTTTTTGTTCTTGAATATAAGCAAACCAAACTTTGCTATTACGTGTTTTTATTAATGTCTGACTAAAATCCAAAATATTATAAAAAGCGGACATAAGGGCGTGGTGCCGCCCATACAACTAAAAACTTAAAAATGGGTAAATAGACGAGATACAAGATTTAAAAATGTAGTGAAGTTTGACTACATTGTGTTCTTTAAGACAAATTAGAAAATGGGCGTGGCTACGTATATGATTTTTTTTGGAAAATTAAAAAAAGATTTCCTAATAAGAATAATTGTGAAAACGTTTGCAAGATTATATAAGTTTCGGCATAGCCGGAAATAGCTCACTTACTGGTTATTTATTATTATCATATCATATATAAAAATGTCCATTTATTGAGTCTGCATACGAAGTTTCATGTTCGTATTTTGTATAGTTGTGTAGATATACATATTAATAATATAATATGATATTATATACATATATATATATATATATTTTAGTTAAAAAAAAAGTGTAATTTACCAAAAATTTAAGTTTCATAGTCATTGTGGCGTAGTCGAAAATACAAAGGGGTATTTTCCATTTTTTATTTACTGAGTATACATACAAAAATTTCAGGTTCGTACCTTTTATGGTTTCAAAGACATAGTAAGTATCGCTTCTGGTGTTCAAGTTATAGCTTTTTCAAAAAGTGAGCGGTGCTGATTAGGGGTGGCACATAACCGTTCAAACTTGATCTGCTGCTGAGCATAACGAGTCTATCCTTTAAATTTCAAGCCTCTATCTCTTATGGTTTCCGAGAACCATTGGTGAGGACGAACAGACGGACATCGCTTAATCAATTTCTCTTGTCCTGATCAAGAATATATATACTTTATGGGGTCCCCCTCCCCCCTCCTATTCGTTACATACATTTCGTCCAAACAAATACAATTTAACCTGATACACAGTGTGTACAGGTTATAAAAAACAATTGCATTTTTTAATGTATGAAAAATATGTTTAAAATTATTAAAATTAAACTCACAAATTAAAAAATTGAATTGATTCAGCTAATGTTATTAAAAAAACGGTATCAATACCCAAATTTTAATTTTCTCTTTGACAATCATTTAAACATTTCGATATAAGTCATGATATGTGTTCACGCAGCAGCATGAACATAAAAATCTATCATCGCGGACCAGCGACTGATAGACGCCAAGGCTATCTGGTGACCACACGATTGAAACATGCAGCGATACTTTGTTTGTTTAGGATCGACAATACAGCAGTAAAATTTGATAACGGCTACACACAATTCCACGAAGGCGAACAACAAACTATTTTTAAGATAACGCTGAGTCTTACAAACTCAGCGATAGCATGAATACATTTAAGACCAACGCGGAGTCTTATAAACTCAGCGATAGTATAAATAGGAATAAGATAACGCTGAGCCTTACAAACTCAGCGATAGTATAAAAAGGATTAAGATAACGCTGCGCTTACAAACGCAGCATAGCGTTAAGGGTTGAAAATACTTGAATAAAAAGAAGCAGCTCGCAAGAGCTGTATGTCAGAATATCTTACATCACCAAAGTGTACGCACGCGTTTTAGTGTAAACATTTTCTGAAGGCAGTAGCGAAGAAAGGAAATACATCCATCGTGCCAAAGTAGACAGATGAATTTGCTGTCCATAACACGACGCTATTAAAAATCGGTATCGTTGACCATCAATATTTCAATGAAAGAATATATGAGGCAACAATGGCCATCATCCGAACATATTTGGATTCGGTGATGAAGGGCGAAGTTGCCGGCCAAGCCAAAAAAATCGATCAACCGATGCCTCAGGAAAAAACGGACAGAAGGGAAATGGTGCACGTCACACCTGATACATCTGAAGGCATAGATGATCATCAGGCAGATGCATCACAACGAACCCCAAGTCCAGTTGACAAAATGGTAGAACTTGTGGATATAAGAGCAGAAAAGGTTAAGCAATACATACAAAAAGTGATTGCCTGCCTAGAACAAAACGATTTGGAAAACATCCTTTACCACAAAGAACAAATTAAGTTCCTGTGGTCAAAAGTGCAGTCAGCGCTCACCCAACTTGAGGCGAAATACGAGAGATTTGCCTTTGATGTCGACGAGATCGATAACTTAGGAAATAAAGTTTACTTTCTATCTGTAAAGATTCATGGAAAAACAAAGGACTGGCAAAACAAAAAAGAAGAAACGCCAAAGCTAACTAAAGCGGATCTTCTTCATTTTAATAGAAATCCCAAAGAGTGGCCAACGTTTTTCGAAAATTTATCCGAGGTTATACTCTCAAGAAAAGATATCAGCGACATTAAAAAGCTGAACTACTTAAGAGCTTGCCTCAAAGGAGATGCCAAAACGGTCGTTGGACACTTACTGGTTGGGTCGGTGGCTATAAAGCAGCGTGGGAGCGGATATGCAAGCGCTATGAAAATCAGCGTAAAATATTTGCCGACCGCTTCAACCAGCTAATGGACATGGAATTGCTGAAGAACAATGATGAAGGCAATATCCGAAAGTTCTTGGACACAGCAAGAGAGAACATATACATCAGAAAGAATAAATTGGTGAAGATTCTGATGTATTGTTCGGTCAGATTTTGCTGCGACGTTTTTCTACTGGAGCCCTACAACTTTACGAGTCACATGTAAAAAAGGCCAGAGAAATTCAGTCCTTGCAAGACGTGCTGGGATTTATTGAGCAGTTACATACCTCAATAGACTCAGTTCAAAATAATGCCATCTACAAAGAAGCTCAGAAATCGACCAACAGAAGATGTCGTTTTTGCCAGATAGATGGGCATGACATAGCCAGATGCCAAAAATTTAAGGCTGAGCCAATTGGACAACGCAGAGATTTTGTGAGTAAAAGCTCTCTAAACTTCAAATGCTTAGGTGCTCATAGCTTAAAAGATTGCAAAAAGAATTTGTTTATTAATAACAATGTACTGCTATAATTTACTTAAAGTTATATTAATATATAAAATAAAAAATAATAATTACATTCGAAAGATAAATATATACTATATTAATGAATAAAAAACATACAATAATATAAAAATTAAGTAGTAAGAACAATATAAGTCTCAGACCCGGTGGGTGAAATTTATTTGCATTAAGCCAGCTATGCCCCAACTCACAGCCATGTGTCGTCAAAGACTAAATTTGAATCCGTGCTAAAGGTCCATCTAAAAGTCGCTGTTGTTAGGCCGCTAATCCGCAGTAGACTCACGAAGGTAACGCTGAACGGAAGAGTTGAGTATCGAGAGAGAGATTTCAGGTGAGATGATCTGATAAAAATTATTGTAATTCAAACATAAAACGCGAAACGGGTTATGAAGGGCATAGTTAGTTGTGCATCTGTGCAAGGTAATTGGGACAAAGTTTCTTGTACTTCTTCGTGGGACGTTGAAACTAATCTGACCAAGTAAGTATGAGGAATCAATTATACCAACAACAAGCTTATGAAAAAAAAACAGTCCCTAAAACAATCCTAAGTTGCGAAAGAGATGGGAGGTCAATGAGGAGAAGCCTTTCATGGTATGGCAGTAGTCCGATAATAGGGTCCCAGTTTAGACCACGAAGAGCAAATAAGAGAAATTGTTTCTGATTTGACTCAATGCGGTCTTGGTGTTTTTTATATTGTGGTGACCATACACAACAGCAATATTCGAGTATAGGACGTACAAGTGACGTGAAAAGAATTTTGATGATAAGGGTCCTTGAATTCTTTAGACCAATGTTTAATAAATCCAAAAACGCCCTTCGCCTTATTGACGACTGTTAAAATTTGTTGGATGAAGATGAGTTTGGGTTCAAAGAGAACACCTAAATCATTAAAATTTGAGACTCGTTCCAGTTGGACATTATCAATCGAATAAGTAAACAAGTGGGGTTTACTACGATGATAAGTCATATATTTGCATTTAGAGCAATTGAGCAAAAGCAAATTAAGTGAACACCAAGAGTGCAGAGAGTTCAGGTCCTCCTGCAAAAGGCCATGAGAAGCAGGATCCTTTTAAGAAAGACACAATTTAACATCATCAGCGTACATAAGTACCCGTGAGTGTGATATCGACAAGGGCAGATCATTAACGAAAAGATTAAGCAAAAGAGGACCGAGGTGACTTCCCTGAGGGACACCAGATGTATCTTGAACAAGCTCGGATGCAGCAGATCTAAACAACACTCGTTGAGACCTGTTTGTTAAGTAAGATTTTATCCAACTTAAAAGATTTAGTGGAAAGCCTAAAAGACTCAATTTCAATAAGAGCAAATTGTGGTTAACCGAGTTAAAAGCATTACTGAAGTCAGTATATATATTAGTTTGAGATTGATTAACAAAACCACTATTACCAAACATGTGAGTTCAAGAAGATTGGTACAAGCTGTCCTCATTTTTAACCCATGCTGAGAAGAAGACATCACAGACTTACATTGGTGTTGCAAGTTTGCAATAATAATCTTTTCAAAAAATTTGGGAATAGCAGACAATTTGGATATGCCTCTATAGTTGGATACATAGGACTTATTACCCTTTTTGTGAAGAGGAATTATAAAAGATTCCTTCCAAATAGAGGGAAATGAGGCATTAATAAGCGACAAGCTGAAAAGCTTCCATAAAGGCTTGCACAGTGAATTCGCACATTTTTTGAATACGCAACCAGGCACATTATCTGGGCCAGGAAAAAACGTACTTTTAATAGCCGATAGATTTTTTAAAACCATATCTTGATTAAAAACAGTATGAGATTCCCGAGAATGATGAGGACGAATAAGTTGTTTGGAAGAACTCGGCAAACAAATTTGAAATTCCCTGATCATCGGAGGACGACTTGGCATCTAAGAAGAATGACGATGGATACAACGCCATTCTGCGCTTAGAATTCACAAATTTGTAGAATGAATTAGGATCGTGAGAAAATTCTCTTTTGCATCGACCCAAGTAGTTTTTATAGCAAATGCTATTAAGCGAGAAAACTGTAATTGAACTATAGAATATCTAGAAAAGTCAGACAGTAAGCCAGGCAATTTAAATTTTTTATAAAGTTTGATTTGACAATTTTTAGGTTCGACAATTGGCGGGAAAACCATGGTGGTCGTAGGGACAATGTTGGTGAAGAACCAATTGGAACACACAAATTGAGAATGCCATAAAAGGTGTCATAAAAAAATTTAGTGCCATATAAGAAGTCATTACAACTATATAATGTGGACCAATCTGTTTGATCAATTAAAGAATTAAGTAGATCGAAATTAGTTTTGCGAAAACAAAAACGTCTTAGAAGACGGGCACTCTTCGGAATGGAAGAAAAGGACGGTAGACCGAGAACTATTTCTAACGTAGGGCTTAAAGAATCTTCCGGTAGATTCAGAGCTTCACATATGGACACAACTATGCCATTGGAGTCATTAGTCAATACAAGCTCAAGAGATCTATTAATTGAGTTTACGACCCCGTTAGCCTGAAATAGAGGTAATTTTAACAGAATATCCAGAAAGTCATGTTGCCCTGAAGGAATTAAGTGATTTGAATTGTTGAATTGAGACCAAGAGAAATGTGGAAGATTAAAATCACCAAGAACAATGAGAAAATCTCTGTCTTGTGTGAGGTCATATATGGCTTTTATCGAGTCAGAGCGATTTAAATATACATCCAGTCCAGAATTGGGTCGAATGTATGAATATGCACGAATATAGAAACTTGATTAAGACCGATCTTTACACCAATAAATTTAATATCAGTAACCATTTCGAGTTGGATAGCCTCAGAGCGAAGACGTGAATTTACTGCTATAAGAACGCCACCCCCATGACAAGCAATACGATCATGTCTGTAGGAGACGAACTTATTACAAACCAGTAAGGGAGCTATTTTCGGCTATGCCGAAACTTATATACTCTTGCAAACGTTTTCACAATTATTCTTATTAGGAAATCCTTTTATAATTTTCAAAAATTTTTCAATATTTGTCTTAAAGAAGGCAATGTAGTCAAACTTCACTACATTTTCCAATCTTGTATCTCGTCTGTTTACAATTTTTAAGTTTTTAGTTGTATAGGCAGTACCACGCCCTTATGTCCGATTCTTATAAAATTCTGGATTTGCGTCAGGCATTAACAAAAACACGTAATAGGAAAGATTAGTTTGCTTATATCCAAGAACACAAAAATTTTTCTAACAAAAACTGTATTTTTAACCGATCGTTCCTATAGGAGCTATATGCTATAGTAATCTGATCTTGACAATTTTTACACAGTATCTTTGTTGATGTCAAAAAAGTATTTGTGCAAAATATTGAGTCGATAACTCCTAAAACACGCTGATTTTCAAACAAAAACATATCTTTTGAACGATCGTTCCTATGGGAGCTATATGCTATAGTCATCCGATCAAACTGATTTTTACATACCAAATACCTGCAGAGAGAAGAAAATTTTCTGCGTTTAAATTTTTTTGCTAACTTTAAAACTCTGGCTGGAAATCGCATTGAAACAGACAGACAGACGGACATCGTTATTTGAACTCGTCTCGTCGTGCTGATCAAGAATATATATACTTTATATAGTCGGAAATGTCTCCTTCACTGCGTTGCAAACTTCATGACAAAGTTAATATACTCTTTTTGCAAGAGTATAAAAATGTCGTTGCTTAATATACTGTGGTTAAGCCTAGTGTCCGAAAAAGCAACGATGTCCACGTCAAATGAAACACTATCCCTATAAAGATTACTAAGTTTGGACAAAAGACCCCTGACATTCCGATATACGATTGAAAGGCGGTCAGAGGGCTAAATTAGTTTTTTGGCTCGGTGCTTAACATGGCAGCCGGGCGTAAAATAAGAGCCGTAGTGGTTGATGAGGGGGGACGGGGCCTTTTTTTAGGCTTAAACTCATGGACTACCATGTGCGCAGGCCAAAAAGATGGATCGCCTCAAAGCTTGAAAGCCTCATTTGCGACACTCACTTTAAATGAGGCAATCTCTCTAGGGGGGGTGAAAGAAAATTTATGAACTTTCACCTTGGCATTAGTCCTTAATGCAATATACTCAGCTATAGTTTCACACGTATTGTCCGCAGACAAACGAGAAAGAAAGATTTGCTTCCTCGGAGCAATAACATTGAGTGAAACTACAGGTACACTGAGATTTACAACAGCAGGGGGCTCAGATGTTATTCTGGCACTAGAGTCCGGTAAAGGAGGAGAAGATACTGGGGGAGGAGACGGCATCGGCAGCTTTTTAGGTTTTCTAAGCTTCCCCTTGGCTACTTTTGAGACCGGAGAAGAATTTTTGACACTTTTCGACGTGGAAGCTGGTGACGAATGAGCGGGCGGGGAAATTTGGGTAAGGTCGATGATGTGATCAGGAGCGGGAGGTGCAGTGGAAATTGAGGTAAGGACTGGGGTAGGAACTAGAGAAAGAACAGGGGTAGGAACGGGGGAAAGTGCAAGGGTAGGAAAAGAGGATGTGTTTATCGGAGTGGTAACGAACAGATGGGTGAAATAGGATTGGGAAGTACCAGTTTCGGAACTGGAAGACAGGTCAAGGGTGACGGGGATAATGACACCAGAGGGGGTTCGAAGTCATACTTGTCAAACAAATCAACTCCAGAATCAAATTCGGCCGAAAGATCTTTGGCCACTTTGTTCAACTTTAGAAACTTCTCACGAAGCCGACGATACATGGACGCGAAGTCCACCTGTCTCTTTAAACACTCTGGACAGGACCATCTAAAGCCACCACAGACAGTTTTAGAGTTGTCATTGTATAACCTGTCGTGGTCACGGCCAGTCATCCCAGCGCATTTTATGTGACAAGTATTCTCACACATCCAGCAAACCATTGTGCGTTTATTATCGCAGTCAAAGGAATCTTTATCGTTACACAAGTTATTGCAGCAACTCATTATAAAATAAAATTAAAACCACAAACAAATCAAAGAAACAAAAAATTAAATAAAATAAAAATAAATAAAAAAAATGTGTAAAAAATAAATTGACTGGCGAAAACGTAAAATTCAAAAACGAGGTGGAAACGCCCTAGTTACTTACAGTAGTGTTAATGGGGTATCAAACTAATCAACGGACTGTGCTGAGAGAGAGTTCAGAATGAGCAATAAAAAGCAAAATAAGAATTGATTTGACAACAACAAATCGGCAGTGTTAAGACATGCAAATCGAAGAAACGAATTGAGCTCTGAAAACAGATGTTCTGCAACAGAGAGTTGCAACAACAATGTAGTGCACACTCTCCAAAAACAAAAACAAAAAGCGAAGAATGAGAAAGATAAAAATAAATTTGAAACAACACAAAAACAATTTATTTAAATAAAATCAACAAAATCAAGATAAGGAGCACAGTTTGAGCACAACTTACTAACCACAAAATTAGATGAGCAATTTATAAACAGGTTAAATGATAAAATAAATCATATATCACGCTGAATAACTTTAAATATTAATTAAAACACGGACCGAGGCAAAACGCGTCTGTCTCACTTAAAACCTCTCTCTCTTTTTGTCAATTGGACATGCAATTGCTGCTCTAAAGCCCATAACAACATGCTTCATGATGATGGAGGAAGAAAGCAGGTCGTAACGAGTACTTGCTTAAACCAAAATAAAGAGCACGATACGTTACTGGCCATGGCGCTGATTCTAGTAAAAAATAAAACTGGAAATTATGACCGGTTGAGAGCGCTAATTGATGGTGGTTCACCAAGGTTTGCAAGCAGTTTTGAAACCACAATGCAAGCCTTTGTACACCCAAAACTGCAAAGAGCTCTACCGAGCAAGAAAATAGAAAATAGACTCTACCGACGCGGTAAAGAGAAACAATAATTTGGCACCGGTTCTCGAAAAAGAAGGAATCCGTTGGCGCTTTATCCCGCCGGCAAGCCCCCACATGGGAGGCTTATGGGAAGCTGGAGCTAGGTCGGTGAAACACCATCTCAGACGAGTCATCGGCGAAAACAGTTTCACCTTCACGTTCACGTCAAATTGAGGCAGTGTTGAACTCACGACCCCTGCTTAATTTAATTCACACGACCACAGAAGAAGTGAATAGAAACTTTAAAATGGTCACCGATGAAATAAATAGGATGCAGAATACAATGAAGGAGAATTTCCTTATCTTCAAAGAAACTATAAGATTCTTCATGCTGGTAAATCAAGTGCGGAACTGGATTGATGAAGCAGAAAAACTTCAGTCAGCAGCCCTCACGCTTGTAATGGATGTTAAAACGTCGACTGACACAGCAACATTTGCTCCGCGTATTCTTAAGTTCTAGACGAAAAGGAACCTTGGACTCCAACCTCTCTCCACCACGTCGTAGTCAATAACTCGGTGGAATTACAACGAATACAACAAAGCCTTAAAAAACTGGAAAGCAACAGGGTGCGCATCGAGGAGTTGGTGTTTCACACGGTGAATGGACACATCTCGTTAGGCTTGGTGATAATCATGATAGCTTCAGTAATCATTCACGCGATTAAAAGAGAAATCGGAGACAGGTGCTAATAGATGTCGTATTACCTGGGCCCCCGCAGAATGTTCACGCAGCAGCATGAACATAAAAATCTATCATCTTGGACCAGCGACTGATAGACGCCAAGGCTATCTGGTGACCGCACGATTGTCACATGCAGCGATCGACAATACAGCAGTATAATTTGATAATGGCTACACACAGGTCCACGAAGGCGAGCAACAAACTATTTTTAAGATAACGCTGAGTCTTACAAACTTAGCGATAGCATGACTACATTTAAGACCAACGCAGAATCTTACAAACTCAGCGATAGTACAAATAGGAATAAGATAACGCTGCACCTTACAAACTCAGCGATAGTATAAATAGGATTAAGATAACGCTGCGCCTTACAAACGCAGCATAGCATTAAGGGTTGAAAATACTTAAATAAAAAGAGGCGGTTCGCAAGAGCTGCATGTCAGAATGTGTATACAATATGGATATTCCAACCTGATGACATTCATATTCGAAGATTGATAAATGTCTTTCATTTAAATAATTTTAATGTTTAATAAAAAACAAATACTAGTTAAATGAATTATAATTTTAAAAAGGTTAAAAAATCCGAAAAATTTGATGGAACATGATGAAATTCTGCAATTTATACATAGTTAAATATCCATAAAGTTTCAATTCTGCCGCGTGTGCACAGCACACTGGCTTTTGAATTTTTATACTTTTCACAAAGTAAAAAGAATTATAGTTTTGTCACAAAGCTTGTAACACCCAGAAGGAGGCGTGACTGACTAAACAAAGTATATATTTTCTTGATCAGGATGACAAGACGAGTTGATATAGCCAAGTCCGTCTGTCCGTCTGTCTGTATGTAGGCAAACGCGTCCGTCAGTTTTGAAGGTTTCGACATGATATTTTGCACATACCCTTGTATTATATTACGGTGACACATTGGTCGGAACCAGCGAGATCAGAACACTGGACCTGGTAGCCACCATACGAAAAGAAGAACAAAAAAAAATTCAATCGTTGTAAGAAAAACTTTTTTGGTTTCCTAGATAGTGCGCTGAAATTATGCAAGTAGTAGTAAACCGTAGCCAGATTAAATGCCTGAAAGTTTCATTTATATCGGACTACTCGAACTGGTACCTGCCATACAAATTGTTTCTTAACTAATTGACTTGAAACATCATACTTATGTATTTTGATATCAAAATGGCCGTGGCACCGTCCACACATGACCAAAACCAATAATTTCCATATATCTGGCACCCAATCAGGAATAACAACGAAAAATGGGCGTACCACAAAAGGTGTCGAGAAGAGTATAATCTTCGGCAAGGCCGAAGATAACGTCCTTACAGTTTTTTTATTGCGGTTCATAATTTACAAAAGATAGAGGTATACTGCCTATAAGAAATAGAAAGCCATTAAAAATGGTCTCGGCTATACTATATCAGGTTTGTCGATATAATACAGTTTTCGTGTTTCTAAGTGTTAAACAGAAAACCTTAGTCCAAACTTGTTTTAGTTTATATACAAATGTATTTAAATGAAAGAATTTTCGGGTGATTGTAAATACCTATACAGAATTGGAAGTCAGTAGCGTATTGTTCGTTAATTTTTATTGCTTGATATTAGTTACATATATGTGTATGTATATCTTATTCTAACATTATGTAAGACAGGTTTGTTCACTTTAATGCGCGTAGGAAACTGCGATTCCTTGCTTTGGTCCTGAATATGCAAATGGTCTTTCAGTAATGTTATGTATGCATTTTTAAGAAAACCTGTCTCTTGACATTTTAATATAATTTAATAGTTGTCTAAGTTGCACGCATTATTCATTTATGTTTATTCTTAAACAGTACCAGCAGTAAGTATTTTTTTGTAACAAGACATTTTGTCTATTTTAACGTTTTTGCGTAACACACTTATAAAACAAAAAATCATTTATATATTGTACTTCTTCGCATATCTTTATACAAAATCTTAAGAGTGAGTATAAAAAAAAATAACAATAATCGCTTAATATCCAAGCGGTCTTGATCATTAATATAAATATTGCAGTTATAATCTATAGTGTTGAGATTTCTACGGTTATACAAACTAACTGCTCTTTCTTGTTTCGCTTACGGTTTGAGTTTTTTCGTCTTTTGCGATTACTATGTTGACACAGACTTTTCTTTTTTAACTGTCTTGTCGAGGTCACAAAAAACATGCTTTACGTACATGTTAAACTGGAAATGCATATAGTCTAGTCATTTGGTCGTAAAATATTCGAAATATTTCCTGGAAAGTTAACCAAGAGTCTTGAAAATTTTGTATCGTTATGTATTTTGGGGTGCTCTTTCTGAATTTAAACTTTGTCCCCTCGTATCTTTGCCACTCTAAATGAGAGCTATCACTATATCTCCATTTGCGCTAATTGTACGACAAAAATATTTCTATATTCAACTAAGCTAGAGAAAATTTTAAGCTAATAGCTTGGGCACGCGAGCGTCGCAGTTGTACAAGTTTTGTACACTTGCACATTTTGCGATTTCATACATATGGTATTGTTTTTAATGAGTGCAAATTTTGAAAACTTTAGTAATTATGTTATGTTAATATTTAATATAGTATAGTTCTTATATTCAAGTAAACATAACATTTCCAACCCATCCACAGACTTACAGGCCGAACCAAACAGGTGTTACGTTAGAAAACGCACAATTTTTGATGGAAAAATGGTTGGTTTGAATTTATAAGTTTGTTCTCCAATTTGTATCGTTTTTTTATAATAGAAGATTAATATAACATTAAGTCTCATATGGATTTTGAACACGATTTTCATTAAAACTAGGACCAAATCCCAAACAAAATGTATGAAATCGCTATTTAGCGAAAAAAAGTTAGAACACTAAGTGAAGAATATTTTCTCTAATTTAGTTTAGTACAAAAATGTTTTTGTCGTACAATAAGCCTAAATGGAGATATGGGAAAAAACTAATTTTGGACAAAGTTGAAAGTCAGAAAGAGCACCCCAAAATCCATAAGAATACTTTTCAAAACTTCCGCAAAACTACCAGTTGATTGGACTAATAGTCCGAACGCTTGTTTATATTAAAACTGCTACCATATTTCTAGCCTGTTTTTGAAAAAGACTTTTGGCAAGGCAAAAGGCAGATAATGCTTAGAGCCATTACCATGTGCCAGATAGAGTGAACAATATGATAGTTGGCTTTTGTCTCTAAAAAAGCAAAGCATATAAGACCGATCATAACAAGCACGGCACCAATTGGAATGTAGACGCAATAGTATCGACGTTCTGGATAACAATTTTTCGTTTTATAACAACGCAGTCCCCAGCTAACTGATATAAGAGTAATTCCAGTAAGTGCAGGCGTCAAAAAAATCAATACATTTTGTTTGTTGAGCTCCGTTCCAAACGCTAAAAGAACAGCTCCGATCATGTGTAGAAGTGAAACCAATTGGTGTGGAATGTTTGCCATTGCAACAAGCGTCACCCAAATAGCCAACAAGCTACAATAAAAATCACAATACTGTAGAACACCAATTTTAACTAAACAAAAACTATACTGTTCTTCGCCTGAGTCACATGCATGATAGAATATCGAAAAGAGCATTACGAAGAAATATATAAAAGCCTCTGTAACATATTTGCGACGCAATGCAATTATTATACTAGGGATTAAGAGAAGATTGCTGAGTGTAAGAAGCAATAATGCCTGCAATAGGAACATGCTATGCGGTACTTGGGAACTGTCAGCGCAATCCCAACCTCGATATCCTTTTTCACAAACACACGTCGAGAACACAAATCCCCCTGACATGTAATGAGAACAGTGTCCAAAATGTCCACATTGGCCTTCTACACAAGAACTAGATGATATGCTGAATTCAATAGAAGTGTTGCATCTGTCGAAGCGTTCATCAGTAACTGATTTGTAGCGCATTTCGAACAAATACGTCATTTTGAGGTAGCTTGGGGTACAGTTAATGTCCAACATACACTCCTTCACTTTTAATGTATCAGTTTGATTCATAGCAGCTATACAATCGGGATTGTTTATACAATTCTGAAAACGCTCAGTACAATCGCAGGAGTCCAGCATATTATTTAGAATACTTGCGTGTTGCTTAACAAACTCTTTCACACCGTCTAAAATCTTTTCATTACCTATTCGGCCGCCATAACAATACATTGTCATTGTTACATACCACTGTCCACTCTCTGGAAAGGGGACATGAATAAGACCAATGCTACTGCTAAAGTCAGTGTTGTTTAATATAATATTCGCCGTTAAAAGTTGTTTTCCAAAGCGACACTTGTCGGGCCATGTGGGAACGCCAGGTTCGCCAAGATGCATGCAAACAACAATAAGCCGCCGCTGAATGTCATTTGCAGTGTTTACATTACTCACGAGATCAACTGGTTCAATACGTTTATCCAAATTTTCATCTGGCTTAAGCTCTTTCAGAGAGTTTCTTTCTTGTTTCATAGATATAGAAAATGTTAAAGTGCCGCCAATGTCAAATACATCTTCAAGCTCAAAAGCAAAACCAATTGGAACACCGTCTGTTAAATTAAGTGTAGCCGGAAGTGCACCGTTAATGTCTGGAAAAAGGTCAAAGTTGAATGTAAAAAAATCGCGGTAAGTTTGTCGAAGCAATGGATAAAAAACCATTTCGCGAAAGAAAACCGGACAAAGTGTGTTGTTATTTAAGCTATGATGTTTTCTATTTTCTTCATCCAAAATTGTTTGATGGCTTAGTTTTTTTGATAAAATATTTTTAGGGGCAAAATCAAAAACTTTAGGTTTTTTTTGATAATCAATATGAATTGAATACGAAATATTATATTCAACTGATTCGTTAATCCAAAAAGATCTATCTTCTGGTTCAGTATGAAACACCAACAGCATATAGTGCCATACATCTGGCTGGACATAAATCTCAATTTTAGTCTCGTTTTCATTATTAGTATTAATAAAAAAAGACTGGATGTAACTTCTATCATTTTTTAAAGTGCTTGGCAGTGCATTTGCTTCGACGTGCAAGCCGAGTTTCGAGCAATCTTTGCACAGATTATCAAATGTCAGACTGGCTGAGACTACACCAATGTCGTGTGGAACATAAAACTTGTAAATCATTTCATATTTTGATGTAGATTGGTTTTCGTGAGAATGCTTCGTTCGTCTATTTGAACTATCTGAATCAACTAATTTGTTTGTCAGGTTGCCATTATGTACTTGTCCAGCATTTATAATAATCGGGTAGAATCGTGTCACTGACAACTCAGCTATTAATATCGTCTCACAGGAAGCGACCAATCCTAGAAAAAAAAAAATACCAATATTTGAATTTAAATCAAGAATAAAGTATTATTTTCAGATTTGTTTTTGGCATAAATTTGAAAAATTAAGTCAAAGACTTTCGTCCAGTTAACTTAAGCATCAAATGCAAGAACTGGAGTAAATTTGGGGTCGGTCTGACCAGGCCCTCTTCTACCGCATATTTAGGATACAGTTTTTGTGAGTTAGTTAAAAAAGTATTGTGGGTTAATTTATTATATTTTCCAATATCTTATTTTGTATTGTTTATACGCCAAAGTATACTTTACCCTACAGCTAATGAAAACCATAGAAAGCTTCTCTTCGAATATTCGTATGTTTTTGCCGCATTTTGACAATCTTTTGAGATATGAATGTCTACGCTTTTTATACTCACGTAGTGAATAGTACTATATTATTGCCCGGGAGTTTGTTACACCCATTAGGATAATATTCTTGATCGGCTCAACAAGACGAGCTGATTATCCATGTCCGTCTACCTGTGTACATACCAACTTCTCTCACAGTTTTGAAGTTATCGACCAGAAATTGCAAAGGGTCTTCTGATATGTGTGGTCAAATCATTGGTTGGATCCGGCAAGAAAGGATGAAAAGAAGTAAAACTAGCAAGGACGACACAGCCGGGAATACTTGACAATATAATACCCTGCACACAAAGCTAAAACCAGAAAGGGGGCTATTTGCAAATATCTTCCTAATTACGCGTATTGGAAAATCTTTTTTTATCGTTTTTCCAATAAGAACCACTGACGTTTTTTTAAGATTTAGGTGCGTAGCCACGCCCATTTTCTAATTTGTTTTAAAGAAAGCAGTGAAAACATACTACACTTTATTTATCGATTTACTATCTCGTCTGCTTACAGAGAAAATCCATTTATAAGTTTTCCTTATATAAAACTTAAGAATAGTCAAGGATTAATAAAAACTAGTAAGGGCAGTATAGTTGAGTATACTCAACCATATAATACCCTGCACATACCCTCATCTATATAAATGGTGTTCGAAATATCAAAAAAATCAGTCAAAAGTGAGGAATTTTCGAAAAATTCGAGTTTGTTGATCTCTGTGGGGGGAAGCCATGAAATAAAAGGGTGTTTTTCGGTATGCAGTTAAAAGGATGTATATTAACTGAGCCTGCATACAAAATTTCAGACATGTATATTTCATAGTTGTGGAGATATACATATTTTAATAAAAATAAACTGGAATTTACCCCAAATTAAAGTTTGCCGGCCTTTAATGAGTAGTCAAAATACAAAATGGTATTTTCTGGTATGCAGTCTAATGAATTTATATATGCTTTGTCTACTTACAAAATTTCAGGTCAGTGCTTTTAACAATTTCGGAGATATAGGCATTGACATACATACACTATTTGAGGGGTAATAAACGGTAGGGGGGAAAATTTGGTATGCATTTTTAAAGACATACATTTCTTAAATCTGCATACAAAGTTTCAGGTTCTTATCTGTTATAGTTGTGGAGATATACAAATTTTTGTAAAAAAGTGGAATTTACGAAAAATTGAAGTTTGTGGGTCTTTGAGGGGTAGTTATTAATACAGAGGGGTATTTTCTGGTATGCAGTCTTAAGGATATGTATTTACTGAGTGTACACACAACATTTCAGGTCCGTACCTTTCATGGTTTTGAAGATATAGTCATTAACAATAAAACACTTTTTGAGGGATAATGAAGAGGAGGGGGGGAAATTGTAGTATGCAGTTTTATAAAAACTTACATATTTAGCTTACATACCAATTTTCATAGTTCTAGCACTTCTGGTGTTCAAGTTATAGCCTTTTCAAAAAGTGGGCGTAGCTGGTTGGGCGGGAAGGAGTGGGCGTGGCTCAAAACCGTTCAAACTTGATCTGCTGCCGAGCATCACGAGTCTATCCTCCAAATATCAAGTCTCTATCTTTTATAGTTTCCGAGAACTATTGGTGAGGACGGACGGACGGACGGACATCGCTTAATCAATTTCTCTTGTCCTCCTGATCAAGAATATATATACTTTATGGGGTCCCCCTCCCCTCCTTCTATGCGTTACATACATTTCGGCCTAACAAACATAATATACCCTGGTACAGTATGTACAGGGTATAAAAATGTAAATGCAAAGTTCTAGCTGTTAATATTTACGAACAAAAAAGTTTTTCTAACCAAAAGCAATCTCAAAGAGGGTCCTTATTGACTTCTAAGATGATTTAAAAAAAAAATTGAGGTGATAGCTTTAAAATCAAAGCGTTTTTTAAAAGAAAACTTAATAATTTTTTTTTTCTGTAGCAGCCCGGCGAACAAAATAAAGTGAACATAAATGTAAATGAACTATGTTAATAACATGTCAAACTGGGTCAAATACATATGAATTTATAGCTAAAAATCTGTTGTTGTTCAAAATCGTTAAGGCAGGGCTTACAGTGCTGTTGTTGCCAATAGCTAACAGTGGTGTCGGTATATAGAAAAAACGGCGTTTCCTTACAAAGTACTGCTTTAGTTACAAAAGCATTGCTGTTGTATAAAAAAGGTTAAAGTATTGCTCAAAGCTCATCTTATGAAAAAATTATAGTTTGTTAGTCTTTTCCGGGTAAAAATTCTGATATTTGGATGGTGGTAAACAGTTTTGAAGAGATATGTTTACTAAGCTTGCATACAAAACTCTAACCTTTTCCCAGTTTAGGAGATATAGCAATTTAAAAAAAACAGCTTTTTGAGAGAAAATTGAAATGACTGGGAAAAATTCCATCAAACTTGAAGTAGCACATGATCAACCGAGTCTATCTTCCTAACTTCATGTCTGTAGCTGTTATAGTTTCCGAGAACCATTGGTGTGGATGTATGGACATAATGGCTATATCAACTCGTCTTGTCACTCTAAACAATACTATATATACTTTATTGTGTCCTATCCTTTTCCTTTTGGGTATCTATTCTCAAGTAGTTTTAAGATTTCTTGTTTATATTCTTGTGCAGTAGTAATGCTCAACAGCTCGTGAGAGTGGCCTCACCTCTTTCTATATTTTAATACTCTTTATAGCAAAGTAGTTTTATATTTTCTTCTTTAAAAGACAATTCCATTTCGTAATGTTACTGTCAGTCAGTCATTATTGAAAAAACTTAAAAGTTTTTATTATTTGGTGAAGATGGCTGTTCAAGCGGCAGCATGAACATAAAAATCTATTATCGCGGACCAGCTGCTGATAGACGCCGAGGCTATCTGGTAACCGCACGATTGTCACATGCAGCGATACTTTGTTTGCTTAGGATCGACAATACAGCAGTAAAATTTGATAACGGCTACACACAGGTCCACGAAGGCGAGCAACAAACTATTTTTAAGATAACGCTGAGAACTCAGCGATAGCATAAATAAATTTAAGACCAACGCAGAATCTGACAAACTCAGCGATAGTACAAATAGGAATAAGATAACGCTGCGCATTACAAACTTAGCGATAGTATAAATAGGATTAAATTAACGCTGCGCCTTACAAACGCATCATAGCATTAAGGGTTGAAAATATTTGAATAAAAAGATGCAGCTAGCTAGAGCTGCGTCTCAGAATATCTTACATCACGAAGTGGTCACACGCGTTTTGGTGTATACAATGGCTATCATCGACTTGACAACAAGAGTAGTGCGATCAACTAAAATTAGTTAAGAAACATCTTGTCATCCTGATCAAGAATATATATACTTTGTATAGTCGACCACGCCACCTTCTGGGTGTTACAAACTTCGTGACAAAACTATAATACTTTTCACTTCGTGAAGAGTATGAAAATATTGTCAAAGCGATATTTAATTGTGAAGTAATTAACAAAACTGTATAAAATCCAAAGGATTTTTTTTCATAAATATGATTGTTTGCAAGCCTGTGAGTTCTTCAAACGTTAAAAAAAACACTTTAAACGTGCGCCATATTTGAATATATCCCGAAAAAGTGAGAAGATTCCTTACAGGATATTGACTAGATGACAAAAGATTAAGCCCCTTCTTTACCCCTGTGACCAAGCGTGGTATTTTAAAGACCTCCCCCTAAATCGGTAAAGTAATTTGGTAACGTTCCCTAAAATGGCAAAATCGAATTAACAATTCTCTTAACAAAACTTATTTCTGCAGCTTGGACGGAATAAGCTATTCAGCAAAACTCTTCAGTATTTTAATTATATTTAATTTATACGAATAAAAGGAGACATCTCCGAATATATAAAGTGTATATATATATATATGTATATGTCTGATTGTCTGTGTCATTACTAACTGCTCTGTCAGTTTGAAAAATATCGTTAAAAATTTTCTTATCTCTGCAGGCAGTTTGTCGGTCAAAAATGAGTTTTTGGCTTGAAAAAAAAAGGTGAATTTTTTGAGTTATCGACTCAATATTTTGCATAAAAACTTCTTAAACATAACTCGAGATATAGTGCAAAAATGATCAAGATCGGACTACTAAACGCAGTTTATATGAAAAATCAAGCATGGTTGGATTACTATAGCTTATAGCTGCCATAGAAACGACTTGTCGAAAATGAGGTTTTTGCTTAAATAAACGCTTTGAATGTAAACATATCACCTAAATTTTTTGCACAATAACATCTTGGACGTCAATAAAAACAAAGATTGTGAAAATCAGATGGCTATAGCATATAGCTTAAGTTTTTGTTAACAACTTTTTGTTCTTTAATATAAACAGATTCTTGATCATTGATTTGATCAAGGTCGGGGCACCGTCTATTTAGACAAAAAATAGAATATCAAAAAATTTAGTTTATTATGATTTCATAAAAGGGTTATCTAAACACAGTGTGGAAAACGAATGGACGGACAATTTTATCGAAATTTCAACATTTAAACTCGGTTGACAAAAAGAGCACCCAAAGAAGAATCTGAAAATAATCAACAAAAATGTTCATTCATATCCATCTCGCTTCGTTCAATGTTTAAATCAATACAGAACAGCATACAAAAAGAATGTCAAAATTACAACAAGCTACGCCAACATCAATTGCCAACGTCGTTTACAATAAATGTGCTTAAATTTGCAACCGAGTTTCAAATGTGGTTATCTATGCCCCGTCATTTTTAAAAACCTATTTGATTCTGAACGGAAACACGATAAAATGATTTTCGAATAAGAATATTTAGGAAAACGCTTGCAAGGTTATACAAGTTTCCGCATACATTTACGATGCTCACAAAACAAATATACATTGTACCCTAAGGTATAAGGTATAATAAAGGTGGTGCAAAAACAGAGTAAAGAAAAGTTATGTACAAGGTGTGTTCAAAAGGTAAGGTTACTTTGTATTTTTAAGAAAAAATATTTATTTACCTATCAATATTTATGTTGTCCCCTTCAAAGTAATTCCCCTCAGATACAATGCACTTATGCCAACGGTTTTTTCCAATCCTCAAAGCACTTCTTATAAGCACTTTTCGGTATAGCCTTGCTCTTTCAGCGATGTATTCTTTATCTCCTCAATCGTTGCTAATCTCCGTTCTTTAATAGGTGTTTTTAGTTTTGGGAACAAGAAAAGGTCACATGGGGCCAAATCCGGTGAAAATGGTGTTGTTTTTGGCTAAAAAATCTCCCACAAGCAAAGATGAGTGAGCAGGGGCATTATCGTGATGCAAAAGCGTTTCTTCGTATTGCTTCTCGCAAACGGCGCATAACTTCCAGACAATACTGTTTATTGACCGTACGACCATATGGTAAGAACTCCTGATGCACCACGCTATGGTAATCGAAGAAAACAGTGAGCAAAACTTTGACAATTTATCGAACTAGGCGTGTTTTTTTTGGTCTTGGCTCTTCTGCCCGCTTCCATTGGGACGATTGGGCTTTGGTTTCGATATCATAACCGTATACCACATGATTCGTCACCAGTTATGACCCTTTTGAGTAAACCTAGGTCGTCGTTGACGTCATTCAACAGCTCTTGAGCGATGCTCATGCGACGGTTCTTTTGGTCAAAATTTAGCAATTTCGGAACAAACTTCCCTGACACACGTCTCATGCCCAAAACGTTAGAAAAAATTTCATGGCACGAGCCAAGCGATATACCGACATCCTCAGCAACTTCTCTGATAGTGATTCGACGATTTTCCAAAACAATTTTCTTCACTGCTTGAACGTTTTCATCAGTTGTTGACGTGCTTGGGCGTCCAGAGGGAGGCTCGTCATTGGCATCTTCCCGGCCATCTTGGAAGAGTTTGTACCACTTGTAAACATTTTTTTTACTCAGAACAGTTTCACCGTATGCCACTGTCAACATTTCAAGTGTTACGGAGCACTTAATTTTATTTTTTACACAAAATTTGATGCAAATCCTTTGATCCATATTTTTCGATAGCAAAAAATGCCGAGCATGCAAACATATAACTTCACCCTCTCACACCAACAAAAAATGGCATTCACTTGAAATTTGGTACAGATGTTCGAAAAGAGTGTACCAACATAACAAAACAAAAAAATCGATAATCGAAAATACGTTGCCCGCGAAATTTGAAAAGTCACCTTACATTTTGAACACACCTTGCATGCAGACGCCACACAGAGGAGTCTTTTGAGTTTTTTCGTTTCAAAAATCATACCTTTTGAACGAATAAACATAATTGCACGGAAGTTTTTTTATTTGAAAGGTAAATCTTAAGCCAAAAAATCGCTCAATGTTTACAATTTTTGGGAGCGACGCGTTTGACAATATAGTCAAAGTTGAAGTTTGTTGCTAGTACCTTAAAACTGGCTACTTTTTAATCTTTTGCATGAAACATATACATATGTGGCTATAAAACTATATAAGTTAACAGACAAGTTATGCTGCGTCGGCTTGCCGACATGAGCCCTTTGCCTGTCTTGAGTACTTTTCCATTTATATCTTTAGCTTAAGTTTATTTTGACTTCTTGACTTTAAAATTAGGTTTGTATCCAACACGCAACGAAGCACATCTGCTTATAATAAATGCATTACTCCGGCTATAGGCAATTCCATCCAAATTAGCGTTTTATTTGCGGGCACTATTTTATAAATATTTTCTTTTTAATTTTGCGTTATTCGATAAACATCTACGTTGAATTTTTTGATAATTATTATTTGTTCTTAAAGTGCGTTTATTTATCACTCATTTATTTGATAATTTGCCATGTGACTTTCTGTCCTATTTACGGACTGCTCATGAGTTGGGAGAATAGACAAATAAAAGTGGAAAAAGACTCTGACAGGGAGGAAAGTAACAAAGACAGTTTCAGCAAAGACTATTTTGACAAAAACCAGGAAATAGGATATTGCCCTCAAAAACAGAACCATTTACCAATTGATCCTGCATTACTTAAAGAGTTAGTTGAAGGCGCAGTTAACAACTCTCTTCGTGAGCAAGAACGGCATTTAAAAATTGAATTTCAAGCGCAACTCAATGCCGTAAGAAATCAGGTTGACACTTTAAGAGTAGAAACTCCTCAGGTGGAGGAATATTTAAGAGTAAAAACTTACCCTAATAGAAAGTGTAAAGTGAAATTAGATATCGTAAAGTCAGTCCCAATGTTCAGCGGGAGCTGAGAAAAACCCACATTATGTGGGAAGACAAGCCCAAAATAGGCATCAGCAGAATGAGCCTGCCCCAAAGCCAACTGAAAAAGAGTCCCAAACGCAGAATCAGGTGCGGCCTATGGAGGTTGATCCATCAAGTTTAGACAGCCAACTGGGAAAGGCCTTAGAATAGTGGCAAAATTGGTGAGGCTCAAAAAGATGGAACACATGAGAACGTGTGTCTGGGCAAAGACGTCAAAGAATTAATAAGATTTCTCAGCAGGCACCCACGCAAGAGGCTGGCAGAACATTTTAATCGACTCTGGGGCGGCAAAAAATTACGTAAGATCCATAAAGGAGTTACAAAACGTAATACCTGACGACACCCTATTTACTGTGTACTCCACACATGGATCCAGTAAAATTAAAAAAAATGGTCAATGAAAATTTTTGGAAAAGTTGCCCCGTTTTTCATTTTAGACACCCTCGACACTTTCGGCGCTATCATAGGCATCGATCTGCTAACGCAGGCTGGTGTAACCCTAAATCTTTGTGGTAACAACATTACCTACGACAATACGTCGGATACATTAGAACACTACTTTTGCGATAACGTGAACATCACACATGTCAATGACATAGTAGTCCCTGAAATAATAAAGAAAGAATTAAAAAAAATGATGATGAAGAGGATAAAAGCATTTTCGACCTCTAACGAGGCATTGCCCTTTAGCACTTCGGTGGTTGCCACAATTTGTACTGAGGATAATGAATCGGTATATTCAAAGGTATATCCATACCCCATAGGAGTTGCAGTTTTTGTTAACAACGAAATCGCACAACTGTTAAAAAACGGCATCAGAAGACTGTCAAGATATACTGTCGATTACCTTTTGGTTTGAAGAATGCGGCAATTGCAAAGGGCAAGTCAGATGCAACTACCATTCACAGCGAACTCTCCTTGTCCTTCACAATCGAAACAACGGACCAGCCTTTATATTGCTTTAGGTATCAAGTGATTCTAGAAAAAGTACGTTACACGTTGCATCGGAGACTCCCTATTTTCGGCAACAATACCCGCCATATGATTCAATTCACAGACAAGACAAAATGTGAAACAGATCCTTTGTGACTTCTATTTACCTAAAATGACCAAGTTGGCTAACAAGGTAGTTTTAAGGGAGGGGGACCCCATAAAGTATATATATTCTTGATCAGGACGACAAGACAAATTGATTAAGCGATGTCCGTCCGTCTGTCCGTCCGTCCGTCCTCACCAATGGTTCTCGGAAACTAAACTGATTTTTTTGATATTTGGAACACCATTTATATAGATGAGGGTATGGACAGGGTATTATATGGTTCAGTATACTCAACTATACCGCCCTTACTAGTTATACCCTGTACATACTGTACCAGGGTATATTGTGTTTGTTTGGCCGAAATGTATGTAACGCATAGAAGGAGGGGAGGGGGACCCCATAAAGTATATATATTCTTGATCAGGACGACAAGACAAATTGATTAAGCCATGTCCGTCCGTCTGTCCGTCCGTCCGTCTGTCCGTCCGTCCTCCGTGGTTCTCGGAAACTATAAAAGATAGAGACTTGAAATTTGGAGGATAGACTCGTGATGCTCGGCAGCAGATCAAGTTTGAACGGTTTTGAGCCACGCCCACTCCTTCCCGCCCAACCAGCTACGCCCACTTTTTGGAAAGGCTATAACTTGAACACCAGAAACGCAAGAACTATGAAAGTTGGTATGTCGACTAAGTATGTAAAGACCTATAAAAATGTATACCCCAAATTTCCCCCCAACCCTTCATTACCCCTCAAAAAGTGTTTTTTTGTAAATTACTGTATCTTCAAAACTATAAAAGATACGGACCTGAAATTTTGTATGTAGACTCAGTAAATACATGTCCTTAAAACTGCATACCAGAAAATACCCATTTTTGACTACCCCTCAAAGACCACCAAACTTACATTTTTTGTAAATTTCACTTTTTTTTCACAAAAATTTGTATATCTCCACAACTATAACAGATACGAAATTGAAACTTTGTATGCAGACTTCATAGATGTATGTCTTTAAAACTGCATACCAAATTTTTCCGCCCTACCCTTAATAACCCCTAAAATAGTGTTTGCATGTCAAAGCCTACATCTCCGAAATTGTTGAAGGTACGGACCTGAAATTTTGTTCGTAGACAAAGTATATATAACTTCTTAAGACTGCATACCAGAAAATACCATTTTGTATTTGGACTACCCATTAGAGGTCGGCAAACTTAAATTTTGGGTAAATTCCAGTTTATTTTTATTAAAATATGTATATCTCCACAACTATGAAATATACATGTCTGAAATTTTGTATGCAGATTCAGTTAATATACGTCCTTTAAACTGCATACCGAAAAACACCTCTTTATTTCATGGCTTCCCCCTCAGAGATCAACAAACTCGAATTTTTCGAAAATTCCTCACTTTTGACTGATTTTTTATATTTGGAACACCATTTAAATGGGTGAGGGTATGTGCAGGGTATTATATGGTTGAGTATACTCAACTATACCGCCCTTACTAGTTTGAACTTGTATTGACAAGTTCTACCAATTTCCGATTGTACAACCGCTACTATCTCGTTCCATAAAGATATTGTCAACGCTCCCCACTGCATAGTTGTTCAAATGGACAGGTGGAACGGTTCCACAGTACACTAATAAAAATTGTTAGATGTTTTTAAATTGAAAAGAAAATAATCTATACAACCCACGCAATAATACGAGCAACAATAGAATACAATAAAACTATCAATTCAGTCACAGGACAAATATATACTATTCGGAGTATCTATGAATTTCAAGAAACCATCAGGGATAAGACAGCTAAAGCCCAGCAAGATTAACTCATCAGATGTAACCCAGATAGACAGAACAGGGTAGTCGATGTAGGTGAACAATTTTACTTTAAAAACAACAAAAGATTAGACAATAAGCTGTCCCCAATGTGCTCTGAAGAGAGCATACAAGCAGACTTGGGAACGTCTGTACTTATTTAGGGGAGGGTGTCTATAAGGACAATTTGAAGTAATTGCCATTTCGTTCCATTATCAATTACTACAGATTTGAGTGAATTGTTTCCTGCAGGTTTATCGCGATCATCCTGACCGCAACGAATGCTCGAATCACCGACTTTTCGAAACCAAATTATATTCCCGTACTGGATGGCAACGTTTTGGTGTGGGAACATGGCAATTATATAAGATACTCAACTAACTTGACCGACTTTATGTACATTATAGACGATACTATTAAAATTACCAAATTAGTCCCTCAGTCTCATATGCGAAAACTGCTAGAAGTAGATATAGAACATGCTCGAAATGTATTGTCTTCATTAACGATACACCAGAAGCTTAGATTTTTTGGGGACAGCATTGAAAGTTGTGGCAGGTACGCTTGACGCATCGGACCTTGAAAGAATCAGGACAATTGAAGCTCAACTCATATAATCAAAAAATAGACAATGACTTATTAATACAGAAACGCAAAAACAAATAAACTTACTTACCGATGCAGTAAATAAAATACTCAAAGAAAAGAAGAGCAATTTCGTAGATACACATTTGTATAAAACGCTACTAGCAAGAAACAAACAGATAATCAAAGAAATACACACCTAATGATCATTATTACCCTCGCTAAATCAAACATAATAAACCTCACCATTTTTTATCACAACGATTTGAAGTCCATTTTACCAAACAGCTCACAGAGGTCCCTATAGCTAGTCTAATGGGAGTATCTAACATTAAGACCTTTCAGTCCGATAGCATAACACATAGTCATTGAGTATTCCAAAGTTAAGGTTATCTGTAACAAAGTTTTAATCATCACCGTGGCACACAACAACACTGTAGTGCAAATACACGACATTATAGTTGCTGAATGGGACGATGGAATTATAGCTTTTACAGAATCCGCTGTAACCACATGCGTGACGTTCTGCAAATTGATCTCGCATGATACCTGCGCCCGCTCAGGCGGCTCAGCCATATAACACATGCAGCGCAGTCACCTGGAACCAATCACCGTAGTAGGTGAGGGCATAGTCAATGTGCAAGAGTCAGTGTAGATTATGGACCCATAATAACAATAAAAGGGCTCACCTTATCACGTTTGAACGTACACACGATAAACAGTACCATGTATCGGAACCTTAACAAAGTTAAAAATAAAGTGTCAGACATCGCGGCTTCGTCCCCGCTAAACATGCTGCTGGACACAATAATGTACTCAGTCTTCCACTAATGCAGCGGATGAATGAACATAACCTACATATTATCCAGAAACTCAGAGACAATCTGAGATCCGGCGGAGACCCCATGTTCTGGTTCGCAATTGGAGTAACAATCAGTCTTTCATTTTGTGGCCTCATCATCGTGTACCAATACTGGAGCCCAAAAAATTCTTCAATCAGGTTGAAGGAAGTGATAAACGAGTTAAGCATCATTGAGGACGACAATGGTCTTAAAGGGGGAAAAGTGAAGAGGCAAGTGAACTAGCAACCCTCGCACGAACTTAACGAACAGCGCTCAAAATGCTGATTTATCGAATTAGGGAATTGCAACTGTTTTTAGAACGATCGTTTGGGAGCAATAGCCAGACATGTGCTTATGTCGCAAGTGCTGCGCTATCTTTCTAATTATGCTAAGTCGGCTTGCCGACATGAGCCCATTGCCTGTCTTAAGTACTTTTCCATTAATATCTTTAGCTTAAGTAACGAAGCACAGCTGCTTATAATAAATGCATTACTCCGCCTGTAGCCGTTTATAATTATATTGTGTAACTTGTTGTATTACGCCACAACTTTTTTGTTTTTTCAAGATAAGGGTTTGAAATTTAAAGGTCTTCCTACGTACCTCGACCAAATATCTGTAAGTATTATTGCGATCGGAGCATTCGAACTGGTACCTGCTATACAAATTGAAGAAGAGAAAGAGAAGTATGAATTTTTACCACAATTAACCCTGCCTATAAACATAAAAAGACGCTTTCCTTTGTAAATGTTGCCAGCCATAATAAATTATTTTTACTTTATTAACATATTAAAGACGTCACAGCGAATCTATCTACACTGTATTCTTCTTCTTATACCCGAAACAGCGCCATTTTCACAGTTTTTGGCGCGAGGTTGCGGCCGTTTTTTTTTTAGGTTCGTAGTGGCAGCTGGAGTTTTACAGGTAGGTAGAGGAATATGTTATGGAGCGTATTATCCAAAATCCGTAAGAAACATTTTTAGAGCTTGTCCACCAAAGTTGAAAAACACCCAAAAAATTAATTGTTCAGAAAACAGCTCCCTTTAAGAAACTACAAATGCAAAAGACTTCATATTTACAATATAACACTATACTATTGATACATAAAAACATAAATTAACCAATAATGATTCGAGTATATTCCAACTCAAAGATGCCAAATTTTCGAAAAATTCAGTATGTTGTTGAAAATTAAAAAAAGGTCAACTTTGAGTGCGTATATCCTCGAAACTATAATTCCAAAGCGTTTTATCCAAGGCGTTCATGAACTTTCGGATTTTTGGAAGCAAAATCGACCTACGACCCCTCTGTGACCGCTACGGCGAACTTTCAGGAAATGTCTTCTTTAGTCTTCTTGAAATCAGACGTGATTGGCTGGCAGCCAAGCACTTGTCAAAGAGTTTGGGTGAATTTTAAGCCGATTATTATAACGGCAAATAAGTAAGAGAGATGTATGACAAGACTCCGAGATATTTAGAAAATGTCAAACGTGAAATTGGGCTATCATTAACTACAATTTCAGGACAACTTCCACGACGTTTAGTGAAGGCACATTTCTCCTCCGAAATCATAATGTTCCACCGCTAAGAATAATGTTCCACCGCGTCCAAGAAACAAATCGATCAACAAAGTCTTGAGATGTTAGAAAAGTAACAACCAAATCAGTGTCACTGCTAAGAATAACAGTGTTGTCCGCATTAGAGGCTAAGCATGAAATTCCATCATCCACAGGAACTGGCAAATCTCCAGTGACGTACACCCTAAAGTCTCTGCTGCACAACCACGATTTAGCGATCAGCCTTACGTACTGCAGTTTTCATTTATTAATAATCCCTATCTCTGGAACCAATAGAAGATTAACCAGTAAGAAATTGCAGTCGAGAGTGCTCGACTTCGACATACCCTGTACCTTCCATTTGTAACGACTGGTAGTGGACGTTGCCAAGCTCACTATTAATTCGAAACAAATTTAATTTTCATATATATACATACATATACATATACACCAATTTCTATTTTTCTAGACCTATTGGCTTCAGAGATGTAACGTTTTTTAATTTTGATTAGTATGGGCGTGGTCACTTCCATTTTATGACCGAATCTTATTACAATCTTTCCCAATAGCATACAAACCAAGCTTCAATGCTGTAAGTTATATGCTTCAAAAGATATACCTATTTAAAATTTTTTCTATACGTGGGCGTGGCCACTCCCATGATTTGCTTCTATCTTCTTGGGTTTCAAGACAGCTTCCACTTCAAATTGTATGTTCTTATCTATAAATAAAAGCGAGAAAATACGGCTTTTGTATATTTTTACCCCAAGTAACTCCAGTTATTTGCCCCTCACCCATAAACTAAGCCCTGGAGAGGCTAACGAAAATAAACTTGGTGTGGATATTTAATATCAGAATCGACCTGCGAATGAATTTTGGTTCTACAAATTAAAGTTGCCGAGGTCGACGCGTTCACACAGACAGACGGACGGACGGATGGTGTAAATCGACTTCTCTTTCAATAGTGATCAAGTTTATATATATATATACATATATTAAACACTCGGAGATGTCTCCTTCTTGGTGTTTCGTACATTTTTGAAGTGCACAAAACTAATATAACCTTGTACTATAAGGTACTGAGTATAAAAATTTGTTACTGATTCTAATAAAGTCCATATGTACTTTTTCTAAATCAAATTTAAATAACTATTTCAAAGTAGTCAGGGTTTCCCAACAGTGCTGAAAATATTCTAAATAATTCTGAAAATTTTTAGTGTTATTAAACAAAACACAAATAGAAATTACCACGTACGCGACGGTTTCTATGAACAATCTCGGCAAACATTTTTCCATACAATTTGTTTTTGTAATTTAAAATTTTCAATAGCGACACCTGCTATTTGCTACAGATCCAAGATCTATTGAAGACCCTTATTAAACATTATAATTTTTATCCTACACAGGGGATTGAACCTCGTTCCTTCTGTTTTACAGTCCATCACTAATCTTTAAGCCACAACAAGCAACATAAAGATGTTTTATATTTGGTCAACTTTGTTTGTTTAAACATTTTTGGTTTAAAGGAGTATGACAGAAAAAAAATCAGTCAAAACTAAAGTTTTTGTTAGAACAACTTTTTGTTCTTTAATATAAACAGATTCTTGATCATTGATCTGATCAAGGTCGGGGCACCGTCTATTTAGACAAAAGCTTTAAAATGGGATTTCTTTAAAAGCAGACGAGATAGAATATCAACAAATGTAGTTTAATATGATTTCATGAAAGAGTAATCTAAACAAACACAGTGTGGAAAACGAATGGACGGACAATTTTATCGAAATTTCGACATTTAAACTCGGTTGACAAAAAGAGCACCCAAAGAAGAATCCGAAAAAATCAATTAAAATTTTCATGCAGATCATAAAAGTGTGTGCGAGGCATTCATATCCATCTCGCTTCGTTCAATGTTTAAATCAATACAGAACAGCACACAAAAAGAATGTCAAAATTACAACAAGCTTGGCCAACAACAATTGCCAACGTCGTTTACAATAAATATGCTTAAATTTGCAACCGAGTTTCTTATGAGTCTCTGAAGAGAGCATACAAGCAGACCTGGGAACGTCTGTTCTTATTTAGGGGAGAGAGTCTATAAGGACAATTTGAAGTAAATGCTATTTCGTTCCATTATCAATTACTACAGATTTGAGTGAATTGTTTCCTGCAGGTTTATCGCGATCATCCTGACCGCAACGAATGTTCGAATCACCGACTTTTCGAAACCAAATTGTATTAAAATTTTTAAACCAATCTGGCGACATTTGATATTCAATTTATTGATTCAAAGATGAGAAATATACTTTATTTTTGGTCTCGCTGTTAGTGAACAAAAGCAATGCTATGCCAATAATTATGTGTAGGACTGTACACTCTTTGTTCAGTTACAGCAGAATGACTTATTTTCGACTTTTAAACCGATTTTTTTAGGCACCCTCAAAGCCATAAATGTTAATGTATTTCTTTCGACTAGAAAAACCACAATAACGATTTTGGATCGTGTATTTTAGTAGGGATCAGTTTTAGAAGTGATGTTCTCTGTGACTAAGCTAAACACTAAAATTTTATGTTGTTGTAGTCGTTTGTTTAAAGACGATGATGGAATATAGTTTTGAAAAAAAAGGAAGTTATTTTCGACTTTACCGAAATTAATATACTCTTGCAGACATTTTGCAATCTTCTATCTCTTCTGCTTACTTAGAAATCGCATTTTTAAGGTTTTTTTTACATAGGCGGTGCCACGCTCCTATTTTCTATTCTTATTAAACTTTACAATATATTCTAACACTAATAAAAACATGTAATTGCAGGATGATGAAAAGATGGTTTCTTTTTTTAAAAGGTAACCCAGCCTCGTTTGTTTTCCGCTAGTTTTCAAACGATCATGATTAGAAGTCGTTGTGTATCAACAAGTGTTTTTTCTGTTCATTACAGGGTTGAATTTGTATTTTGGATGACGCAGAGAAAGTAGTTCGAAGTCAGTATTATCAGATACATTGTGTTTCCGTCATCAATTCCAATGCCATGTTTCATCACCATACGCTTTGTGTAAAATTTAAGTTATCGTCGCCGTATTTTTGGCAGATATAACACTTGCAACACCTTTTAATAACTTTGAGAAACGATTTTTTCTTTGAAGAGTCCAAATCTTGTTTTTGTTGATTCAAATGAAAGGCTTTCCTTTAATGCCTCTGTGCATGTACTCTTGGGTACTCAGATTGGTCATCTTGAGCTTTATTCCAATCCAACATTCGGTTGGAGTTTGGGGTTGTTATGTTAACAGATTTTACGGAAGTTATTGAAGACAAACTTTGTACCACATTTGCTTTGACTTCGAGCACTTTTCTATTTCTCAACATAGTAAAATTTCCGCTTGAAGAATCTCACATCCAAAGTCAAAGCTTTATATCAGAGAAAGAAAAACTCTCATTTTCCATAACACGCGTGCATAGGTTACAAAATTCGGACGCAGCGCAGTAAGCTCACGCACAGTGTAAGCACACTTGAATGACACCCGAACATGATATTTCGGATGATGTGTCGCTCACGTTTCAGCTTCGTCGGCATGTTGGCGCTCTTGTTTGGAGTTCTTTTGAGCGAAATAATTTAATCAGTTGCTGTTGAGAACTCACTGATGCTAGACTATTTTGGGGATGGCTGAGAAATTACATTTAACTAAAATGTTTTCAGGAATGTGGGAGCATCAATTACATTTTATTATACAAGAGTCAGAATTACATTTACATCTTAAAAACTGCAAACCAGATAACGATAATAAAATAATGTCCCTCAAAGGCCTTCAAAAATAAATTTTCGATAGATTACACATTTTTTGGACGATTTTCTTAAATTTATCAACATATTAGTCCTGCCACCATGTGTGCAGGGCATAATATTTTCGCGTAAACTCGATTACCCGTCCTTACTAGTTTCTTATCTAATTATTTATTGTTGCCTGATTTATTACAAACGTTGCTTTTAAAAATATGTATGTGCGAGTTGATTTTAGTTTTTTTGTGTCTTCTCCTGTATTTATACTCTCGCTGAATCTCCTCTTCTTCTATCACCTCACAGGCTGGGTCTTACTACGTTTCATTGGCACTCACACTGGCTCCTACTAAATTTCATTTCATTAGGAGTCCCTAAAAAGAGCGCATTCGAAAAAATATAAATATATATGTATAAACAGAGAACGGCATTGCGTGATCCTATAAACGTTCATACCCAAACAACAGCCATTCGACTCAACCGATCAAACATGCATATGCACATGTTTTCGCTGTTGAGTTAAAATGTGCGAATATTTTTTTATTGTCTGGGTTTATTCATGCTCGTGCTTAAACCGTTCATTCGGGCTTTCGATCGTTCGGCTCAACATCTGATTGTGTTGAATAAAGCAAAAACTTAAAATCAACTCATATGAGTTAATTCATGTGCAAAGTCAGCAGCGTTGCCTCTAAACTGCTGATGTTTGCGAAGGAGGAAGAAGAAGAAACAGAAACCAGTAAGGGAGCTATTTTTTTATGTACTCTTGCAAACCAATTTTCCAATTATTCTTATTAGAAAATCGTTTTTATTATTTTTCCAATAAGATTTATATATGTAGCCACGCCCATTTTCTAATTTGTCTTAAAGAAAACAATGTAGTCTTACTTCACTACATGTTGCAATCTTGTATCTCGTCTTCTTTCAGAGAAGTCCCATTTTTTAAGTTTTTCGCTATCTGGGCGGTACCACGCCCTTATGTCCGATTCTTATAAAACTTTGGATTATAGTCAGGCGTTAATAAAAACACATAATTTCAGAATTTGGTCTGTTTATATTCAAGAACAAAAAAGTTTTTCTAACAAAAACCATCTTTTTGGCAGATCGTTCCTATGGGTGCTATATGCTATAGTGGTCGGATCGAAATAATCTGGGATATACAATGACTGGACATACCTGAAGAACTTCTGCGTTTAAATTTTTTCGATATGTTTAAAACTTTGGAGGAGTTCGCACTGAATCTGACAGACGGACACGTTCGTTACGTCGTGCTGATCAAGAATATATATACTTTATATAGTCGGAGATGTCTCCTTCTCTGCGTTGCAAACTTCATGACAAAGTTAATATACTTTTTTTCGAAGAGTATAATAATTAAAACAACAAACAATGGGTTGTCGCCAACTAGACTTACAAGTAGAAGACTATAACAACAAAATACACGCTGTGGGCGCTCATACATGAAGCCCGAATCTCGATTCGAAATCGTAATAAATAATTTCTGCATGTACACGACTGATGCGATCGTCAATGTTAGCTGATTTTATTTAACGTTCGTCAGCGTGAGTTGATTTTATTTAAAGCTTAGTTTCGTTGAGTGATTTAACATGAACAAATAATTTCGGACCGAAGGCTGAATAGTGCACGATTGATGTGTTCGTCAGCATGAGCTAATTTTCATTCAAATCTATGTATGGTTCAGTGAGTGGAATTGAGGAAGAATTTCTGCGTGAGTAAATCAAAAAAAAAATGAGTATTTCAGCTCTCTGGTATGTACTATATTTTCCTTTAAATTTTAAATTATATTTAGGGCAGGACACGACTATGGCTTTTATAGGAAGAAAATGGTCACAACATCGCACAATAATCAGCGAAAATGGAGCTGCAGCGTGTATAAGAAGAATAATTCATAGTGGGTACTACCTACTAGGTAGATTCGCTGTGACAGCTTAAATATGTTATTAGTGTGGTGTAACGCCTGACAACCCTATTCAAGCTACCCAACAATAGCTTTCCAACACTAAGAAAACATATGACAACAGCGGAAGACGACAGACAGACGACAATGAAAAGAGAAGAGCATTCAAAGTTAAACTACAAAAGTGAAAAGCCGGAATCACGATCAGAACGCAACTAACCATCAAAGTCTTGTGTTGAGTACGAAGGCAACGACGCAAGAAGGGAATTTAAGTTTGAACACGACGGTGAGGAGACGAACTCACAAACTACAATTTAACAACGACGAGAAACAATGTTCTAAACGATGTTCTAACGACGATCTAAGCGAAGATTCCAAAATTCCACGTAAGTGTTCAACGACGCATCAAACCAATTCTATTATTCGTAATCTAAAACCGAATTTAATATAACTTTGAGCTTTTGTTCATAAAACTACAAAACAATATATTAAATCCTACAATAATGTAAAAATATTTTATTATGGTTTGTAAAACTTACTAAGGAAAGCATCCTGTAATATTTATAAGCAGTGTCAGACTACTCTTCCTCTTCTTTATTTTGTATGGCAGGTACCAATTCCTGTGGTCTTATCGCAATGAAACTTGCAAACATTTGGTCTGGGCATAAACTAATAGTTGTGAAATTCAAGGCCTTTATCTTACAAAACAGAAAAATTTATAATTTTTAAAAATTTTTCTTTTCCTTCTGTATTGAATTGGTGGGATCTTCCTCTCTATATTTTTGAGGGTATAATATCACTTTTCTTCGCTTTTATAAACACGCCTTTTATTAATAAATTTTAATAATGTAAATAAATTTAATTATATTACCTTGTGGCTGAATAGGTTGGTCGTCTGGGTGCGTCCAATTCAAAAATGCTACAGCAAACCAATTGCCAACCAGTGGTCCTTGAACCGAAATATAATGTCGTTGATCATTCGATTCAAAGTTTAGGCCGTACACTTGGAATCTGTTAAAATTTAATTATACTGAAACATTAACAAGTAACCATAAGATTTACAGGAAAACATTAGACCATCTGAAGTTCTGATAATTAAGCCGCGTATCAGATCTTACAAAGTAAGCATATATGTATGTATTTCTGCATCTAAAATTGTGAGCTTTTCATAAAATTTGAGTATCAAACAAGCCAAGTGAAAACGAAAACTAAGCAAGTGTGATTGACATTTTCTCAAAAATAAATGCGGCTAGTTTCGGCTTGCGAATACCTTCGAATGTGAATAATACATACATATGAAAAGAAAACCACAGAAAACTTCTCACTTCGCTCGGTAAATACTTTTACACCAAATGTGCACTTGTCAGCGTTTAGATTAGTACTGATTCGTCCAATGCGGACATCGCTTTATTTATACTTATAATCCCTTATACAAACACTGTGTTTGTAAGGTAGCAGCGTGGTGTTTAAATTCTATTGGTTAATTTTTACTAATAACTATGTTATCCTAACATTGTTTTTGTCTGTAAAACAACAGTGATCTTAAATGTACATCTGTCGCTTATCTAAATTCTAATTCCCATTATATGGCCATTATATGAAAATTGTAACGACTCAGGGTAAGGACCGTTCTGCTGCAAGTGCTCATATCTGCTGCAGCGGCAATTAGTGCAATGCACTACCTGAAAATGAAGTGTTTTTCCACGATAATTGCCAAGTGTCCTGTATTGGAGCCTTATCGTCGTTCGCACACCGCAAGATATCTAATGTTCATATATGAATAATATCCGGACCAGACTTTGGCAGATAACTCTTTATGTTCAGTCTTGAGCACTCTGTAGAATCTAAGCATTTAAAACTGATTCACAGTTTACTATATAACAAACATAGAATGAAGACACAAATTTAGTTGAAAATCCATGTGCATGTAGGCTCATAAACCACTTGCTTTTATTTCATAACCATTTTTTCAAAATGTGGCAAAGTTGAAATTCGGAAAGAGCACCCCGAAATACATAAAGGGACCAATTTACAAAACTTCTTGAAAACTTTCCAGGTAAAACTACCAAATGACTGGACTATCAATCGGAGCCAAAGCAAAAAATTTGTTCTAATTCAATTCGACATTTACAATAAAAAAAAAAAATAAATTACAATTTGTTTCCTATAAATAAAATTTATCAAATATCAAGTGTTCCTATGTCGCCTGCTGTAGCTTAGTTGGACTATGAAACAGCCCAGAAGGATAAAATGTCAAGGTATTCCCGAAGAGGACTTTCCAAAATGCTTTACCAAAACCCTCCCAAAAACCCCCTTTTTAATTATCGAACTTTCAACACTTTCCCTTCAATATTTTTAGAAGCTAGAAGGGAAGGGCAAGCTTTTTTTGGATGGTTTGAGAAGCGAGACGGGCAGCACTTATCGGCCTGAACAGCAATATCTCGCAAAAGATTCGGAAACAATAAGAGAACGAGTCCGCAAAGACTTCCAAAAGATTCGCAATCGAATCCGAAAACGATCCGTAAGTATCCGCTTACCTGTTTGAAGCGGTTTTGTGCCACCCATACACCTCCCTCCCCAACCAAGACCGCCCACTTTTTGAAAAGGCAATAACTCGAACGCTAGAAGCGATAGAAACATCAATGTATCATGAAATGTATGTAGAATCAGTAAGTGTAGCTCTACAAAACTGCATACCAAAATTCTTCCCCATTCCTTTCATTTCCAATTGAAAACGTTTTCTTTTTAATTCCTATATCTCCAAAACTATTGAAGGTACGGAGCTGAAATTGTATGAAGACTCAGTAAATACATCTCTTTAAAACTGCATATAGAAAATACCCCTCTCTTTTATGGTTACGCTTAAAGAAAGGCAAACTAAAATTTTACGTAAATATTCACATTTTTACCGATTTTTTTTATATTTTGAGTACTATTGAAATAGGCGATGGCAAACGTACAATTTTGTGGCACCTCCTACGATGTATTTTTTTGTCATTACAAGTTTGCCTATTGGGCTATTATTTCAAAAACAAGCTTGCAAGTGTGTGAAGAAAATTTTTTTTTGGACATCTTGAGCCTATTTATATTCGTAAGTGTTTCATAATATTTTAAGTGTATTGACAAGCCGAGCAACTCACTGCAGAACTCTCATCCGTGAATATGATCTATATCGGATAAGGAAGATCTCTAGATACAAATTTTTAATTATTAGTTACAGCTGCACACAAATACTAAATAGATTTCCACACACTTTTGATCTGATATATTTCTAATTGTTTGGCAATGGAATTGATCTCTTAAAGTCACTCATGAAATTCTTGTCTATGATGTTGAGATTTGAATCATTGCATGTGTCCTTTTTTAGTGTTATTAGACGACCCAAGGTATTTGCTTCCCACATAATTTATGGCCATTGATGCACTAGTATAGCATCTATACCACAATATATACAATATTTAAACTTTTTTAATAGGGACATCGCTCAAATCGTGATTACTAACTGTTTTGACTGCAGCTGAACATCATACGATACTTCCAATAACTTAAGTGGATCTTTTATCCAAGATTTGTAAAATTGAATCTTACGTAAAAGCGTGTATCTAACGAAACTGTATTGATACCTCCGCGAATTCATATGTAGTCTTAGTTCTAAAAACAAATTAAATTTCTTTTCGCTCGTGCAGCATACGGTTACAATATTTTACAGTCAATTTTGAAAAATACGGTGCATTATTATTTCACAGTGTTTTAAACAAATTTGAACGCAGAAATTCTTCATATATGTATGTTTAGGCATTGGAATATTTCAGAACTATGTTGAAAACGTTCAAAAATGAGGTTTTTGCTTGAAAAAATGAGTTTATTTTTAAGTTATAGACTCAAAATTTTGCACAAAAACATCTTTGACCTAAATAAAAAAATATTGTGCAATAATGGTCGAGTTCAGCTGACTATAGCATATACATAGCTCTAAAATCCTTGAATCTTTAATCCTTGAATATATTCCAGAGCTCGCAAATAATGGTCCACCAATTTTTTTTCACTGTCTGCTCACGATCAAGACATGAAAAAACGAAATTTTGTCGCTTTTGCTCTGAATTGAACACTTATTTTTGTTTCTCTCGGGATTCTGTTTCGTGCTTGACTGTGAAAAAAAAACCCGAAACTGGCTTACAATGATATCTTCCTTCCACAAAAGTGTCAGCAACTGAGCAAAATGTCAATTAAAAGTGTCTTTTTGTTGTTGTTGCCCTATGCAATTGTTGCTTTTGACATTTCGTCGTAGGCATAAAATGAAAGAGGAGGAGAGAAAGAGACAACGAATTAAAAATCGGGAAAAAGTGCCACACATTCTAGTCCACCAAGCAAACAAAAGGTGATATTACCCATTCGGTTACGGAGGCTGGTATGCGGTCATCGTCGTCATATAACAGAAAACCATCACTCAAAATCCGCTATACGTATAACAGCAGCGAAACGTACCAAAAACCCAAGCTGTGTCGCTCCTTTTGCAGTGAGCGTGGAAAGCTTTACAAAAAGAAATGCTGCACTTCGACGAAGGGTTTGGGGAGGGTTTTTTGTTTATGATAAAAATAGAACTAACAAGCAAATGCGCAGTTTCTGTTTCGTCGACTCTATTCTTATTCATAATTAAGCCCACTTTTGCTACTGTCGCTGAAAGCTTAAATCAACCACTACATGTTTTTAGCGTGAATGTGACTTCAAAAGGAAAAGGAAAAAAAGAAAAGTTATGTTTCAACAAAGTTGTGGTCATAAAACCAAAAAAAAAAATCTTGTTGAAAAATCGTTTTTACAACTTTCCAATTAGAATCATATACGAAGCCACGACCTATTTTCTAAATTTGTCTTAAAGAAGGCAATGTAATCAAACTTCACTACATTTTGCAATCTTGTATCTCGTTTGCTTACGAAGAAGTCCCATTTTTAAGTTTTTAGTTGTAAGGGCGGCACCCACGCCCTTACGTTCGATTGCTCATAAAAACTTTATAGTCTATAGTCAGGCATTAAGAAAAGTCACTGTAACTCCAAAATTTGGTCCGTTATATTCCAGAACAAAAAAAGTTTTTTAAACAATATCCTGTTTTTTAACTCGATCGTTCCTATGGGAGCTATATGCTGATAGCATCTCGATCTTGACCATTTGTAAAATTTTGGGACAAGAATGAAGTTACAAGTCAATTAGTTAAGAAACAAAAAGTTTGCTTACAACGATTGAAACTTTGCTTCTCTTCCTCCTCTTCATTTGGTATGGCAGGTACCAGTTTGAGATGTCCGATCGTAATGAAAATTTCAGGCATTTGGTCACACAAAACAACAAGTTTAAGGTAAATTAGTACCAACAGCCAATGGAATCGGTAAGATAAATAAATTACTATTCTAAACATCCCAGTAATGTAAAAATAAATACAGCTAAAAATTAAGTGGAAAAAGTTTTGGAAACGACTGACCCTATATTTCACAAAGACAATAGAAAACGGGTCTTCGATAT